>BMAO01020752.1:0-19545 GCA_019973975.1 Trichonephila clavata | reverse complement strand
AAAATACAGTACAGATACTAAATCTTTTTAGCAAAAATGGTTTTAATTTTAATTTTTTACAGTGACAAATAATAAAAAATTTAGAGTTGACCAATGTTCTTAAAAACTTGTCATGCAATGCTATAACAATTAAATGCACAAAAGTTCATCGCATGGACAAGAATATTATTTTTAGCAAGGCATTTAGAGCACATGTACACACAAATAGAGGTTCTTAAAATGGAGGTCCAACTGTATTCCACCTCTTTTTCACTTAACGTAAAATCCGCCGTATAATGCCGTCCGCGCACTTATACTTTCAAGCTGGAATTTTTATCGTTTAGGTATATTCGCCGTATAATGTGCATCCCTTTTTTACGAAGAATTTTGAAATATAAGTGCATAGCTCTCTTTATATGTTTTAAAGTAATTTATTCAAGGTATTATCCCAAGTCTCAGAAAATCTTAGTGTACTTCTCTAGAACTAGAATAATTTTTCATAAGAAATGTTCTTCCTTTAAATAAACAATATTTCAATATATATATATATATATATAGATGTCTTGAAATTCGTTCTATGCTCATTCTTTTAATTTTTAAAACTCTCATTTTTATAAGGGCATATAACATGCACCCTTAAATTTCAAACTTATTTTTTTGTGTTAAATGTGCATATTATATTCCGGACTTTACAGTACATATTTAATATACGTACTGTGTAAAATTTATATAGATACATATCTTATAAAAAAGACTAGCTGACCCTGCCACGCGTTGCTGTGGCTTTGTTTTAATACGTTAGTTCAATATTATCCTAAGCTATTCAATGCAGTCAAATTAATCATCGTTTATAATTTTGTATGGTAGTATAAAGTATAAATCAACAAATTATTTAAATTTTGCATTTCATTCATCTCCTATTTCAGTGTAGTATAATGCATGAATTACTAACGAAGTCATTAAGTAACAATATATGAATATTTAATTTTATAAATGTGGTGAATAACATTGATTCTTTGCAATTTTTAAAATCATTTTTTATCATTTTAGAGTATAACAACAAATAATTTTATACAACTAATCACTAATAGGTGCACACTATTTTTCGGTAAACGTAATTTGCTTAATCAAATAAATTCAACGGTTTCCGCCAACGTGAGCATGTAACATCTAGTTGCCCAATCGAGAAACATAGATTTTCTAAGTCCAAGTACCAAATGAATATTGTTCGGGTTTCAGATTCATTTACGGTCATCGCAAAATCCAAACGAATCGTGAATTAAAGCTTTTTGAATGATATTAGAGATTCTGACGGTATCAGTGGAATACTTGGCAACAGATTCCGTAGTAGCAGAACCGAATTTTCGTTTAAACTTCACAGTAAAAATGCTTGCTTCAAGCAGTTCCTGGTATAATTCTTTTGATGATCAAACGGACACCGTTGCATTATCTAAGTGAATTTAAGTTACGCAGATAACCAGGAAACCAACCGAAATTTATGTGGTGACATTCCTGATACATCAGGAGAATTAAAAAACTCTGTTGGAATATTTACTGTTTTGTTTTCATCAACAATAGTGTCAATTGGTTTAAAAGGAGTTGGATCAAATGGCAACAACCATGTGTATGGAAGTTTATTTCATAACAATATCAACATTCTTTCTGATTAAGTAACATGCTTACAGAGGCAATAATTATCTAGAAAATTATACAATATATACGGAAAAACACTTTCCATCAGTTCCTTTTTACCTAAAGAACATTACGGAAATCGTCTGGGTATTTCATGCATTATGTATTGGGAGGAAGTTCTACTTCACCGTTTCCAATATTCAGTAGTTGGTTAGGAAATATTTGCTCAGATTGATCATCTTGCAAATGTTCTCGCGTGTTTATCGTCAGTCGAAGTGTTTCCACGTTTCGTCATAAAAACGATTGTTTTAAACATGCATTGATCTCGTGATCAAAACTAGAGCGTGTATGGCTATTAATGTCTGTCGGAAATCACCAGACAGTAATACAACAGCAACACCGAATATTCTCTCGTTGCCGTTTAAATCTTGTAAAACTCTATGTAATGCTTTTAGTGAATGTTTATGGGTCATGGTACACTTAACCCTGATCATTATTGAATTCATTTGCAATATTATAGCCAATCCACTCTTTTTTCAATGACACATTTGCAGCTTAAATTTAACGAATGCCCAATGGCAGATGATGCAGTTTTTCCACCATCTAAACAAGTGACAACAATGTCCATATTTTAACACGACTGCACTTGAAAGTTTAGTTGCTATAGGGAATGAAAATCCGGAGGTGTGTAACTCGAACGCAAAGCCATTTGACCTTATTCCAGCAATATACAGAAAATTTACGGAAACTTTTGAAATCCATATCCAGATTCTCGTTCTCATCCCGAGAAGCACTCGGTGCCCAATTTAGACGCCCCTGCTCCTGTAAGTTCAGTCATTGAAGGGGAACATTGCAGTCGGCTTGCATTATCCGGCAAAGTTACGGGAGTTTCTAAAATCCGATTTCAGATTATTTCTGTTTCCCATCCAGAAAAACTCCAGGAAAACACTTCTTTCTCCTCAAGAATTTAAAAGCAAGCCCCTTCCACAGTTCGTACAAAAAACTTTCATCTGGCATTATTTGACGTAGATATGAGATTATCTTGAAGTGGATTGAGAATATTTGATCGGCAGTTCCGAAATACAATCAAGACCCACTTTTTGCGTCTCCACATGGTCAAGTTAGACTGGTACTGCTGTCCGAGAATATTCCGATCCTCGGGCATTATCTGGCAAAAATACAGGAATTTCTATATTTCTATTTCAGACTCGCTTAAACAATCTCAAATTACACCAGAAATACAATTTTAACGCGCCAAGACTTTAAGGGTGAACTCCTGCCCCGGTTTGCGTAAAAGACGGTCATAATGAATTATCCGGCAAAGTTACTTTTATTTCTCAGATGGAATATCAGATTCGGATTATCCGTTTTGAAATACACCAGGGACCAAGTTTTCACGATCCAAGGCTTTTAAGGCAAGCCCCTGCTACGGTGTGTCTAAAATAGGTCGACTGGCATTATCCGGTAGAGTTATGGAAACTCCTAGAATTCAAATCCAGATTCTCTTTCCACACTCCGAAATGCACACGGAGCTGACTTTTGATGCTCCTGCGTGATCCAGTTCAATCGTTAGAGAGAATGAAAATCCGGACGTGGGACTCGAATCATATACCTTTTCTCCTAATTCAGACAATATCCGGCAAGTTTAGTGGAGTTTCTGGAATATGATTTCAAATTATCGTTTCGCGAGCCTAGATACAAATGAAAATTACATTTGTGCCCCTGAGCCGGCAAATTCAGTCCCTGGAAGGGGCATTAGGGACGTCCGGCATTATCTGGCAAAGTTACAGGAATTCTAAAATTCGATTTCATACTCTCGTTCACCATCCTGAATTAAAACAGAAACGCACTTTTCCTTCACCAAGACATAAAGGGTAAGCTCCTGCCACGGTTTGCGTAACAAATGGCCGTCCTGAAATATCCGGCAAAGTTACAGTTATTTTTCAGATTGGATATCAGATTCGGATTATCCATTTTGAAGTACGCCAGGGTCCAAGTTTTCACGATTCAAGGCTTTTAATGTAAGCCCCTGTTATGGTGTGTCTAAAATACAATCGGCCTGCTTTATCCCGCAAAGTTACGGTTATTTTTGGAAACTGACTCGAAAATTGGATTCCACACCCCGAAATATGCCAGGCACTTAATTTTCGTGCATTTTGGTTTGCGATATATTAGCTTCCACAGACACATGAGCAATGCCACATTTTGCGATTATTCACTTACGGGAATCTGGCAACGTTTTTTCTGGATTCTTCACATTTCCGGCAATACAAAAAATATGTGACGTGATTAATTGAAATAAAAACCATCCTATGTGTTATGTTGGACGAAATGACAGACAGTATGCAAAATTATATTATGATCGGTTGAATAGTTTCGGAGTCCATCGCGGACAAACACTGTGACACGTATATTTTATATATAAAGATATATGATATAAGAAGGACGAATAAAGAAAGTGTATGCATATTTTATATTTTTAATATGCAATTTTCAATAAGTTTTCAAATGTAAAATACATTATAAGCAAAAGAAAGATTCACATTGTCAATATTGTTTGAATAATTAGCTGTCATTCTAAAATGTTTTAAGATGCTTTTAATTTAATAGCTTAAATTAGTTTAAATGCCTTCTAGGAATGTCAAACTTTTGTCTTTTATTTCCTTCTTTCATGATACTTATAAAAACCATTTTTAAAAATAGATATACAAAAAAAAAGATTAATTGCTTACGTCAGTAACAGAAATTTGATTTGAATAATAAGTATTTTATTAACAATAACTTTCGAAGTGCTACTCTAATAAATGCAGTATATCCATATTATGACAGCTACTGTTTTAAATTAAAATGGAAATCATAAAGAAAGAAGCATGATAAAATTTGAACGCCTGTGAGATAAAAACTGAAACTTTAATTCAAATTACTACCTTTAATGTTTTACTTCTTTAGAAGAGTAGAGTTGTTCTCTTTCTATTTTCTTTTCCTTTTTTATTGTGCACTTGATAAAAAATGCTTTCATTTCGTTGCTTGAGGGACTAAATAGTATTCTCAAGAAATCATTTTATTTTTATTTCTAAAGATTCATTTCACGTATTTTAATTACGGAGTTTATTTTAAGAGACTCAATCTATTTTTTATTAAGCTGATGAATATAAAAATATTTCATTACTTTTTGAGAAATACATGCAAAAATTTAAGGTTTAGCAACTTTTAAGCTGTTTGATATAAAGTTTAATAAAGCTTTCATGCAAATTTTAAATAAAATGTCGTGCTTTATATTTAAAAAAAAATTGCAAACCGCAAAATGCATGATATTTAATAACGCTTAGAGCTTTTTAATCTAATCTAGATTTTATTAAATTTATGTTTACTCCAGTGATATAAAAAACTTTAAATGAAAGTGCACTCTAAAGCAAAATGTGAAGAAATAGTTCCTAATACTAAGCAAGTAAATTGATAAAAAAATATCTTAGGTCAATTTTAGCATATACACACTACTTAATATTTATTTCTTTAGTCTAAAATTATTTAACAAGTCAAATAATAATTCAAAATAAATATTCATTTTATTTTTCCTGGTGTCATGAATATTGTACTTTACAGCCTTGAAGATGAAATATTACTAGCTGACTTCTGAAAGCGTATTTGATATTTGTATTAATAAATTGTTTAGCCAGAAACTTTGCTGAATATACTGTTTTCCTCTGTTTTACAAATAATGCTACACATAAAAAAGTGCATCATTTTTTTTCAGACAATTAGAATTAAAGAAATTTGTTATAATTCTTTGAATATGATTGATGCATTATATACTCAGATTCTAGTGTCATCTAGCTGGCTCGTTTATCAAATTCTTAAAGATCAAGAGATGGAATGTATGAAAACGCCAACGTAAGACAACAATATTAATAAAGAGAAATGACTTTTGAGGACAGGTCACAAGGATATTGACTGAAATCCTCTTCACAAACTAGAGTAAGTGAAGTTCGCTACTTTGTTGTTGCTGCCTATTCCATTAAACGTACATCACGCAGGGTGTGTCATACCTACCGTCTAACTTTTTTCAACGTTCCTTCTAAACCTTTTTTGGAAAACGGATAATTTCTCGCGTAGATGACTTAAGGTTCCATCTTTGAGGGGTCTTAGCTTGTAGGCGAATTCTAAATGTATATTTTTGGATATCGCCTCTTTGGGTATGCCATACCCTGCGCGTGATTCCTCGTTACAACTCTGAATGCATGTGTGTGAGCACTTTTTAAACCTTCCTTATGCTATGGTATAATATTATAGTTATGATGAAGAAATGTGATATTTAAGTAAATTTAATAGGTACAGTATTTAATAGATATAGTGCAACAGTATTTTCGGATGAAGAAATTCTCTTTGTAGTTATGATGATGAAAAATCAAATGATTAAGAGTATACCAGAAATTATAATTCCTCCACTAAAATCGATTCAGATTTAGAAAAGGATTTGAAAACAAATGTTTTATATGTAGAGACACAAAAACGTTTGGGAAGAACGTAATTTTAAAGGAGACAACTTGTACACATCTTATCCACTTTCAGATGTACTTTTGAAAGAAAAAAAAATATTGCTGTGTAACAATAAAAGAAAATAAAATATAATAATAAATTCCAACTTTTTTAAATTTAAATAATATAGAAGTTTACTTCTAAATGTTTAGTTTTGAAAAGATACAAATTAAAATAAATAAGTTAAGATCCGGTGAAACACTGCATTCACTCACGACGAGATTAAAGGAGTGTATAAACAATGCACTGAAGGCCCTTATAAAAAGAACAGAAAAACTCTCTAAATTTACGTTTGAAAAAAGTAATAAACGTATTGTATTTCCTACGTTTCTTCCTTTTTAACCTTTGTATAGAAATTTTACGGTAAAAACACAATATAAACACCCTTTTGTAAAACATACTCTGCGCGTGATTTTTAGGTCGTTTTCTTCGCGCGAGTGATGTCGGGTTAAACGAAACCTAAATTAACTACATAAATTGATGTGGTAGTCAATCCACATTTTACGTCGAAAAATACACTTATGTTAACACAATTCATTGTTTTTATTTATTTACGGGATATCTTAAAATATTTACTGTTTCATCAAACACTATACAAAAATATTTTACATTCTACCATTAATTTAATATTTTCAGTAATATTGTCGAAGTAGTGGACCTTGACGAATATCTTTGTAGCATAGTGTTCAAAATAAGCATCGACAATCCATTGAAGGTATATTTAATTATGTTTTTAAAGTTTCCAAATTGTGTGCGGGTAATATACGTACTTATTATATTACAAAGTGCCCCAACACTTGTATTTGTCCATGAACTTACTATGTCACTAGTTAGTTATACAGATTTTAAATAGATGCTTCATTATCACCAAAAATCACAACGAACACTTAAGCTAAATGATAGTAAGTTAATACTTAAAATGTATTTTCTCTTCTATTGTATTGATTTTTAAGTCTAACATTAAACTCTCCATTTTAAGACAGCACAAAATCATACAAAAATCACAAACAATCATAAAAAAGAGAATAAAAGGAATTAATGAAATATTTTCTTAATATTTTATGTGTATGAAAAGCAACAGAAAACATTATTTTTTAATCTTGAAAATCTTACATGGTTTTCTTCACAACATTTCAATCCGTTTTTCTGTTAGTCTCAGTACATCATTCAAGGACAATGAATATTACTTCTTAGTTTTCACCTTTTATAATTCTCCATTTTTTGTTTTGGTCACTTTATTTAATCTCTCTCTTAATACATATGCTCTTTCAAAGATATTTAATAATTCTTTATACTTTTGAAGTGATTTTGTGTTTTTCTCGTTTTTAGATTCTTCATTAGATATTTCTAATTTTTTGTTATACGTTGGTGTTAAACTTCTAATTAAGACCCTGAGAGTTTGCTTGAAAAACAGTCCATGATATAAATGCTTCATTTATAGAATAAAAGCTTAAACGATGCCGAAGTTTCATAACATTTAACAATTTTCGTTTCATATTCATTATAAGTTGGTTAAGAAATAACATTTTAGACATAATGATCTTAGAAGATGGAATAATTTTTCATGAATTGTCATGTTAAGAATAACCAACATGCAAATGATAAGGCAACTTTTAAAACTGTTAAAGTTAATTATCAATGTGAAATATATTTGTCATCATCCAGCTTCCTAGGGTGTTGCATTTTTATCTATAAATATACTTATAATAAAGCTCAAACTCAAAAAAATAAGTACCATTCATGTGGGCAGCATAAGTTGAGTTTAAACGTTTTAGAAGGAGTAATTTGACGCATATTCTGGTACAAGGGTTTCCTGGACAATCTGCGCGTAATAGAAAACTAGTTCCAGTACGAACTTAATTCGGTAAATTATAATCTGTTATTTATAATTTATATATAGATATAATCATATGTATACAAACATACACGCGTGCAACGAATGCATTTTTCGGCATACAACTGTAGGATTGTTGAAAATATCTTTTCTTCGACCAGTACAGAAAATTGTAGTTCATAAGAAGTCAAATATGTGTAATCTGCGTGCACTCAGTATCAAGAAAACTTAAAATGGTGCCTCTCCACCCAGTTTTTTCAACTGAAAGGATAATAACAAGTTCATAATGTCTCCAAAAACTCATCTTGATGTTTTTACACATGATAGAATTGTGAGCAAGCTTGAAACGGTAAACAGTTTGACGAAGGTTGCACACTAATTTCAAATTTATAAAAGCGTAGTTTCAAAAGATTGAAACACCTTATAAATGTCAGGTATAGCTGTAATTGGTGGTCCATTGCGAAAAACAACGGCAAATTATGGCACACTCCATTCTTCTAACTACAAGAGATTAATTCAGACATCAGTCAACATTACTCAATGACAACATATGGCAACCGGATGCCAGATATGGCAGTTTACTGTAACACAACACATCTTCATAAAACTGGCTTTCACTGCTTAACATTAACAAAAGTTCATTAATTGCCTTTTTTACACTGGCGCGAAGAACACAAATAATAGAAATCTCATTAAAAGAGTCACGATCTGCTAAATGAGGTGATCCGTTTCATTGTGAGCAACGAATCTTAGCACTAATTAAATCAGAGGAAGGATGGGACACAGACTCATCTCACTAACATCAGGAACATTGGGACCATTGTCGTGGTCCCAAAGTGTTTGAGGGGAAGGTATCTTTTTAAATAAATAATTAAAAGTTCATATTTTTGACAGCAGCACACTTTCAATGTAGCACAGTTCGTTTCTGCATTGGAATTATTCTCTCACATGTGTTTCAACTCAAAGAGGTCATTGGTCCAATCTTTATTTTTGTCGAATACAATGTGATTTCACACAAGACCTCCTCTGTTTAGGAACTTTTAGAAGGTTAGGATGTTGCACCTATCCATAAAAAAAAACTATCTCGCCAACATAGAATGATTCAATGTCTCCATTGTTATGATTTTTGAAGTATATTTTAAGTTACTCCCGACATCGGTTACATATATCATTGTTTATTTATTTTTTGCCGGTTGAGCAATATGGTGAAGGCTACAAAAATATTCTAAGAATATTTCTACATCGATGTGTTCTATGCTTGAATTTTTTTCTCAAATTATTCAAAATACTGTACTAGCCCACAAACTGTTTTACTTAATTATATATTTAATTAGAGACCAAGTTTCAATCAAAACTTTCTTCGTATCCCAACCCACCCTTTTCATACATAAGGACACTAAATTGAACGTAATGATATTGTAATTTTACGAAAAGATACAAAACGATATTATTTATCATTCGTAGAAATTATCAATGTAAGCATTAAATTTTGCATATGTTACTTTTAATAAATCTTTTTTATTTACTTTTTAGTAATAGGATAAGTATTAATCTAATTTACTTCAAAATGGATATGTTTGTCTTCTTTTCAGTACGTTCATAATATTTTTTTTTAAATAAACTTTTATTTTTGACTTTTCGATGTCCCCCCCCCGAAAAAGAGTTATCACGCCACCTGGGGGGAGCACACCTCACATTTTCAGAAACGCTGTATCGCTGCATATTTTAATACTAGAATAATAAATATTTCTTCAATTATGTATAACACTTTTAAGCAATAATATTAAAATTATGTTAAAAATTTAAAATCAAATTTTTTAATTGTGTTTTCTGTTTATACATTCAATTATTTTATGAAAGCTATAAGTTTATAAATAAATGTTTAACATTTAACTAAATTATTTAAATAGTTTTTTCAATTCTAACGTGATTTGATAAGCTAAATAAACAGCACAAAATTTTTATATTCATTTCTCGATACAAATGTATAATAATGAATTGTATGCAACAGGATAGGAAAGAGAAAAATTCCAAATGTTCTTCGAACAATTCAGAAAAGGTTATATAAAAATATAATAATAGCTATAGAATATATAAATACGTTTTATTATAAAAAAGAATAAAATATGTATAGAATACAAAATAGTTTATTTTAATTTTTATAGAAATTGAACAAAATCATTGAAGAAATATATCCTGTTACATTGTATAGTCGTTAGTACACATTACAGGCATTGACGGCACCATAAATATATTGTGCAAAACCCAAATAAAATAGTGCTTAAAAAGGAACTTAAATGATTTTTATTATTACTTAAAAAAGAAAATTGTTTATAATTTCGTGTATTTGAAACAAAAACATCTTTAAATTACATCAAATTGTTCGTAATATATTGCATGCATATTTAATGAAAATTACCTCAGAGAAAATAAGGTACTACTCATATAATTGAGCGTTACCATATTTTTTTTAAATATCAGCATTGATCTGAAAAAGGTTCAACACACAATTCCTTTTATTTATTTATAGTAAAAATAAATACTGGTGTGCTAAATCGCAAATGAAAAATTTTTAAAATATTAAGCGTTGTAAAATACAAATATTTTGAATGTTCCCAGTTTCAATGGTTTAATTCTTTAAAATACATAATTGCATATTAACAGTAAAGTTTAATAGCTTTTGCTATATCTTTCTGAGTAAAATATGAATTTGTATTAATGATAATAGATCTTTTAAGAAAATTTTAATTGCCATCAATGATTGAATTTAATACAAAAAAATAGTAAAAAGAAAAAATTTAAATGAAAAAAAATAAAATATTATTTTTGAAGTATATTTACGAAACACACACGCCCGCCCGCCCGGACGCACACATATACACACCCACACACTTATGTATATATATATATAACTATATATATATATACATACATATATATATATATATATATATATATATTATACATATATATATACATATATATAATATATTATATATATATATATACATATATATACATGGTGCCCAGCCTTAAGTTGACCCAATAGCTAACTCCCGAACCGTTCGGTTTAGATATGCACTTCCACTTTGAAAAATGTTTTAAAAAAGGTATAGAATGCTTCTACGTGCTTTTGTGGAACCAAAAACCCCATTTACAAAAAAATTACAAAAATTAAATTTTTATACGGTTCCCAGGTCCTATCACTTATAGTTAGGAAAATATACAGTTTCACAAAAACAAAGTAAACACAAAAAGTTGCATTTTATTACGATAAAAACTGATCGAGTTATGCCTACATCAATTTTTAGCATCCAAGTTGCCCAGAAAAGGGGGTCGTATATAAACTGAGTTAAGAGAAAAGTAATTCACTATCTACAGAAAGAGCAAGAGAAAAACATCAAAGTAATACTAAAACATCGTAGAAAACATCATAGATTAACAATTTGCATTGCTGTATGGCAAACAATAAAATTTTAATTAGACAAATACAACTTGTACCGAAAAGATTAAAACAGCTTGTTTTAACGAATAACAGCAACATAATACAGGATTTGCCGTTCAAATTATAGCATAATGTGGAATGATGCTCCAATCGTGAATAAGGGGCTTTATTATATCAGAATGACCAAATTAACTTAAACAATGGTGACGGCACAAAGTGTGGCATGAGACAAGGGAATACGTCTATGACAACCCCCAGTTTCATACAAGCGTTGAACAGCACGGGCAATTGTGCAATAAGATGGATGTCTTCGAGTGGGAAATTTAATTGCATAAAGTCTTGCCGCCTCTCTCTTATTTCGATTACACTACCCATACAACAGTACCATTTCGCAGTATTCTTCATTTGTATACATCTCGTTCTCCCGTCCTGGAATTCATAATATTAGAGTACGACTGTATGCAATTGCAATCGACTGCACAACAGATTTTTAACGTTCGTAATGATCAGCAAAAACGCAGAACCAGACTGAAGCCCAAGTATATAAGTCTATTTTTTTTGGAACTGCTTTTGAAATGTTTTCTTCGTCCTAAATATTTTATTTTTTCTATGTTTTACACGTACACAGAATAAATTTTATTTCTTAAGTACTCAATTATTGTATTATTAAAGTGTGCTTTTAAATTTAAAAACGATTTACATAAGAGTGATGTGCAAGAGCAAAAGTTTCCTAACAGAGTTCCAACTAATTTCACTTTGGAGACGGCCCCTTATTAGCTTCTTGGGAAATTGTGGAGAAAATGGATAAATATATGCTTTTTAAAGTTCCATAACTCGGACAGTTTTTATCGCAATAAAATGAAACTTTTTGTGTTCACTTAGTTTTTGTGTACTGCATATTTTCCTAAATATAAGTGATAGGACCTGGGGACCATATAAAAATTAATTTTTGTATTTTTTTTTCTAAATGGGCTTTTTGGTTCGAAAGGCACGTATAAACATTATTTACCTGTTTTAAAACATTTTTCAATTTGGAAGTGCATATCTAAACCGAACGGTTCGGGAATTAGTTTTTGGGTCATTTTAAGGCTGGATATCCTGTATATTGTCTTGTTAACTTACAGTTTCTATTTTTTTCAGTTTTGTTCAATGTTTATTCATTTCTCCCTTGTAGAGAATTTTGACTATTTATTTATATGTATATTTATATGTTTCAAAACATTTCAGTGTGACAATTTTTGAAAGCTATTTAGATATACCTGCAAATTTTGCATCATCAAATTCATCCTAAGGTGTTGTGTTATTTTGCCTTTGAGACTATGTGCGTTGAAATTGTTCGAGAATGAATCATTTCGGATAAAATTCATTTAAGAGATCATATATGGTTGAATCTACTCATTTTTCAATAAACCTTTCGTCATCTACAAGAAGCATTTTATAGTTCTCTCTCTCACACACAAAATATCGGTTTTTGTAAATTATTGTCTTATGTCAGGTATCTTGAATATAAGCTTCTAAGAGTATTTGGTGACGAGCTTTGCTTTACTTTTAAAATACATCTATTTATGTTGACTTTACAAAACCATTCTGAAAATATAATGTAGTTCATTTTAAAAACAGGAGTGTCAAAATAAAATGTCTGAATGAAGCACTAATGGACTAAACAATTATTCACATACAACGTCATGTATTGCATGTGAATTTAAGCTATATTTCTCTCTGCTCAAACACGCATGCACACGTATAGATGGAAATAGATAGATTGATAAATATGCATGGATATTACACAAATGAGATTGTGTAAACCTTTGTTTGATTTTTTTAAAGAAAATAGCTCACATTTCTTATCTATGGTTGAAAAAGAGGTATGGCATTGTGCATTTCGAAGACTCGAACACCTTGAAAAGGATCATATTTTGGGGATGGAATGGAATGGTCAGAAGTATTCCAGAACTTAAATCCGTTTGAGTGTGTTGGGTATTTATTTGGAAAAAAAATATTTGCTTGTCAGCATCTATTGTTAATATTCCTAAGATGAGAAACACTTTTAAGGTAGAAGTGGCAGAATTTATGATTGAAAACGTTCCATACTCTTATTGCAAAATATTTCGAGGTGATGCTTCTATTGCGAAAAAACGCAATTACATTCGACATTAAACAGTTATAACAGTTGGATTTTATTCCTCTCAGCCATAGATTAACTTCGTATTTTTCTAAGTTTTATATCAGTTACATAAATAAAAATTTTCTCAAATTTTAAGTTGTTGAACCGTTTTTTTTTATTTGCAATAAATGTTTAATTAAATATGATATATTGCATTCAATTTTTTTTAATTACCGATTTTAAGCAAAACATGATTATGCATAAATTTTAATGCTTATGTAGCTATCACAATATATATATATATATATATATATGTAACAGAGAGGGTGGTGTCTAGGGGTATGTTGAATGAAAGAGACGTTTAGGTTTATGGCGATTTAATGACATCTACAGGTTGTTAAACCTGACTAGGCCCGCGCTGCTGGGAAAAGGTAAGTGTACTCCTTCTCTTGCTTACATCCGGGGGTTACATAGAGTGGCACTGGTGTCGCCTGAGCGTATACAACACTCGTCCATCCTGATGTGTTCGGTCCCGAGCAGGCTGGAAAATATGCAAGTAAAAATTATACAAATATTAACAACTGAAAAGAAAAAAAAGATTAAACAAATTTTTAAAGTTCAAATTTTCTTGAGTTTAAAGGGGAAAAAATAAAGTCATTAGTTCTGGAAAGAAAAGTCTTAGGGATTATCCCATGGTTTCATCAGATCAGCAGATATGGATGTCAAATTCGGGTCTTCTTGTCTTCCTATGTTTATTCTGACAAAATTTCTGAAATTCTGTAGAAGTGAATGCTGTTCCTTTGTCTGAAATTATTCGTCTGGGACTTCCAAAGGTTACTTGTTGTAATTTTAATATGTCTAAAGCATTGTTAGCTGAAGGAGACTTTACAGGATAAATCCACAGAAATTTGGTGAAAGCGTCGATGACAGTAAAGATATATTTGTAATTTTTGTTGGTACTTAGGAGTGGACCCAAAAAGTCAATATGGTAGGTATCAAGTGGATTATATCACCTTTTGGTATGGAATGTAGAAATCCTTCACGTTTGCCAAATTTTTTGGATGAAAGAATACAAGGAATACAATTTGCAATAACATTTTCTACAGTCTTAAGCATATTTGGGAAAAATAATTGTTGTTTGACTAAATTTTCAGATTTGTTGATGCCGAAATGTCCTTTAGAGTGTTCAAGTTGCACGATTTGTTTTTGCATTTCAAGTGGAACTACTAGAAGTTCTTGGTCGTTGACAATTTTGTACAGCACATCGTTGTTTAATGTATAATCAGAGGCTGAAGATGATTGTAATAGTTGTTTGATACTGGATGTAAACTCATCATTAATTTGTGCTTTTTTAATTTTTTGTGTTGTCTCGTTGTATTGTATGAGCATGACTGGATAACGACTTAGGGCGTCAACATTCTACATTTGTTTACCTAGATTGTGAAGTATTTCGTAATCGAAGTCTTCTAAGAAGAGAGCCCATCATGCTATTCTAGGTGGTAAATCTTTCTTTGACATAGTTGTTTGAAATGCTTGGCAATCTGTAATTATTTGAAATTTTCTGCCGACGAGTTAGTGTCGAAATTTTTTAATGCTGTAACTATCGCTAAGACCTCTAGCTCGTAGCTGGAGTATTTCTCTTCTTGAGGAGAAGTTTTACGACTCATATAGTGTATTGGATGAAAGTTCAGATTTGAGTTCATTTGTAGAAGTATAGCACCAAACCCTTTCGCACTGACATCGCAGTGTATTTGTAATGGAGCGTTTTGCTGATAAAGATGCAATACAGGTTCCTGAGACAAAATTTGTTTCAAAGAGAAAAAAGCTTGTTTTTGTGTAGGACCAAAGGTGAATGGAACTTTGTCTCGTAAAAGATTGCTTAAAGGTCGTGCGATTGATGCATAGTCCTTAATAAATTTTCTAAAATAGCCTGTTAGTCCTAAAAATGATTGGACATGCCGAGTGTTTTTAGGTGTTTGGAAATTCATGACTGCATTTGTTTTAGCTGTTGAAGGACGAATAGTGCCTTCTTCAATAATATGGCCAAGAGAAGTTAATTTCCGCTGAAGCAAATTACACTTTTTAAAGTTAAATTCTAACCATAAGTAGCAGCGACATCAAATACTTTTAAGCTTTGCAATCCCTTCACATTCAGAATTTGCCGGAATTAAAATGTCGTCCATGTATATAATAAAAGTGTTCTCTTTTAAGAGATCTTTAAACACAATTTGAATGTATTTTTGAAATGGTGAGGGAAAGTTACACACGCCAAAATGAACTCTATTAAATTGGTATTGTCCATTATGTGTTATGAAACTGGTGTATTTACGGTTATCAGGATCAATTTTGATGTGAAAAAAACTGTTTTTTAAGTCCAGATTTGAAAAGAGTATCTCTCCATGTAGTTGGTCAAAAATGTCTTCAATGAGGGGTAGTGGAAATCTTTGTTTAATTGTTTTAGAATTAAGAGCGCGAAAATCAACACAGAGTCTGGTTGACTGGTCTTTTTTCTTGACAAGAACTAAAGGTGCGGCAAAATTAGATGAACTTGGGGAAATTATTCCATTAGACAGCCATTGCTCAGTTTGGTTTTCGACGATAATTTTTTCTGCTTGACTTAATCTTCTAGGACGTAACGCGATGGGTGTGTCATCAGAAAGGATAATTTGCATTTGTAAGTTTGTATCTTTAATTTTATTTGGTTTGTAAAATTGGATAAGGTTTTCAATTTCGCGACGCGTATCAATATTTAAAAAATATGCGATAAATCTACTTCAGAATAAATTACATTTAAATTTCATAAATAACAATCCTCATTTTGAGAAAGCAAAGAGAGAGATTCGTTTTTATTATTAACCGGTAAAGAATTACAATCGCTAATTTTAAATTCAGAAAAATATTTGCTTATTTGATTGCTCTTTGCGCTGAAAATCAGTTATATAACATGTTTGATCGGATATGGGCTGTGACGTCAATTCATATTTCTTATTTTCTTTTTTATCGAATAATTTCTGTTTTGGAGAATTTAATGATTCATTTTTATTCATTTGGTGCTTTACATTACTCGCACTGTCAATGTTTTGAAATTGAGATGAGCCATTTGGCCTTGAACTTTCGCCGGAATGCTTTGGGATAGTTTGCGGTGCAAGAGAATGCAAGCTCGACATATTTTGGCTGATTCTAAAGCGAAATTATTTTTTCTATCATTTTTATTTTCATGCGAAAGAATGTTCTTAGAATGAGATAAAGTAGGATTTTTTTCTGAAATCCGTGAATTTTCTTTTTCTGTTTTATTTAAATCATCAAAAATATTAGGCGGAACTATTAAATCACAATGCATTTTATTACAGACAGTAACTATTATCGGGTTTTCACGAAAACTTGGAAGAGCTAATTTAATTTTTGCAAGTTCAGCTTGAATTTCATTTGCGAAAGCACAGGTTAATTGAACAGTTCCTAAAGATTTTGCTTCAGGTGGAATGAGGGAGGATTTCACACACACAATATTCGCTCCTGAATCGATTAAAGTTTTCACGATTTTATCAATAACAAAATTATTTTCGTATTACAATTCATGTAAGGATTCATTAAACATTTACTTTACAAACAGGATCGTGATTTGAATTAGGTCTAGAACTCTGAAATGAGTTTCGTTTCTGTGAGAACTACCACACGGGTTATTTGCTGAAGTGTTTGTGAATAATTTGTGAAATTTTTATCACGAGAGTTGTAGCGATTAAAACCCAGAGACGAGTTACATTTTTGTCTGCTGTCGGAATACGTCTTTCGCTTTGCTACGAAGAAAACATCGCTTCCCTAGCCAATTCAATAGGCTTAAACCAGGATTCGTTTTGGCGTTTCGCGATATGTTGTTGCGTTTCTTGATCGAGGGTGGAAAAAAATTTGTCGGCTATCATTAACTCACACAAAGTTTTAAAATCATTCGCATTACGTAGTTTACAATAATATTCAAAAGAACTTGTTAATCGTGACGAAAACTGTACGTGCGATTCGTTTGACAATCGTTGAGCCCTACGGAAATTAACTAAGCATTCTTGTGGGTTGGTTAGAATTCTCGTAAAATAATGTGTTTAACTTTCTCGTAATCTAGGAGTTCGTTTTCGGGGATATAAAGTAAAATACTGTTAGCTTTTTCACCGAGAATATTAATAAAGATCTCTGAGAGAGATTTTAATTCCTGTAGAACATTTTGGTTGTAAACGCACGTTCATGTGAATGAAAAAATAAATTATAATTTTCAGGTTTACAAGAACTGGCATACTAAGGGTCTTAACGGATTTAATGAAACTTTCTAAGAGGTTAGTTGACGGTGTTTCGAATGTTGCTGTAGTATTGTTTGAGTTATTTAAATTTATTGCGGAGTTTATTTTCGCGAGCTCAATTTCTTTTTCAAGTTGAAGGACTTTTTTGGCTGTTTTCTCGGAGTCTTTTTTCTCTAGTTCTGCTTCTTTCCGTTCATCAACGAGTAAATTAAGCATATCCTTAACGAATTAAGGTTCGTTTTTGAAAGTGTCAGTTTTTTCTATTAATGCTTTTAAATTCACAAGTGTAGCATTTTCTGGGACAGTAACACCTAGATCTTACGCGGCAGTTATTAGATCTTCTTTCTTAGTATTACGATACATGCTGAGTAAAAAATGTTTGATCCTACCTGATTAGCGATATCTGAGTGTTTGTAGACTGCAGATAGACTTCTCTTATAAAAAGCTATCCGTTTGCGATGAGTTCACCACTGTTGACTTTTCACGGCGATGATTGTAGATACGAAACAGATGGAGTTTACACTTGATGCAACGAATAGGTGGGGAAATTGGCCTTTTTGTTTTACTGGAACACTTGGACGATGTCGAAGAGACTTTTTGGTCGAGTCTCAAGCTTTGGTTTGAGTTGGCAAAGGAGACGCAGTATTGGTCTCAGGGCGGAGGATTGGGTCTTAGTAGGCGTCGGAGATATTCATTGATTCAGCATTCGCCATTGGGTAGGGCAATTTCGATAAGGGTCGTTTGTTTTGGGCGACTTTTGATTTAAATACGGGTTCCAAAACCATTAAGATTGTGAGGTCAAGCCCCCATGTAACAGAGAGGGTGGTGTCTAGGGGTATGTTGAATGAAAGAGACGTTTAGGTTTAAGGAGATTTAATGGTATCTACAGGTTGTTAAACTTGACTAGGCGCGCGCTGCTCGGAAAAGGTAAGTGTACTCCTTCTCCAGCTTACATCCGGGGGTTACAGAGAGTGGCGCTGGTGTCGCCTAAGTGTATACAACATATATATAAAGATTTATATAAAAGTAAGAAATGATCTAGTATGTTAATCTTTTCATTTTGTCAACATTGCATAAGTCTTTGCTTCCTTTCTTGTCAAAAAAATCTGCGCTCTTGCTAGAATGACTTTTCGTAATGTACTCAATTTACAGAAAATGATATTTAAGAAATTCAAATATTTAGTACAAAGAATATAATTATCTATTCTGTTTTTTTTTTTAAAGAGAGTACTTAAACTTTTCGTGGAAATAGAAATATGTGTAGTTATACATTTTTCTAGGTTTAATTTAAGAAAACACTTATGAATTAAATAACGTAATAATAACTTCTAAACATGAATATCTAAATAAACTCATATATATATATACGATTATTCTCTGCTTACTTTTCTGTTCAAGGGTTATGAATTTGCCATTCCTCAAAAATTTTACATTATCTTTAAAAATAACTAAAAGCAGTAAAATATGCTTACATATTTTTTTATTCATTATCTTAAACAATGTATTTTTAATATTTATTTTTAAAAATTACATTTCTGTAGTTTTGTTGTATTTTAGGAATTATTGGTCTATTTCAAAAATTATCTTCAGTCCATTAAGAAAGAATTTATTAATGATAAATATAGTAGGATCCTACGTAAAGATTCATAACTACTCATTTCAAATAATAAACTGCATAACACCAAAATTGTCATTTTGTCAGCTGAAAATTACATAATTGTTCCAATTTATT
>BMAO01020751.1:0-26013 GCA_019973975.1 Trichonephila clavata | reverse complement strand
GTACGACTACCCTAAAATCGGGATTTGGTCAAAATTGACAAAAAATTTATGATTCTATTTTGTAGACCAACTTATTAGCTTTATAAAACTACCAAGTTTTTTATTTTTCGTTCACTAGAACAAAAGTTACAACTGTTTTAGTACAAGCAGATGACACTTCCAGTTGGTAATGCCGACCGGAAGTGCATTCTGAAACCAAAACTGAAACTTTTTTTGGTTTCTTTCCACTTTTCAAAAATATATTTAAAGTAAAGTATATTTAATATTTTGTTTAACGTTATAAGAAGCCTCACTTATTATTTTTTTATAAAAGGAGTTTTCAAATCTGCAATTTCAGATATTGTTTATTTACTTCTTAACGTTCGATATCACTGCTAAATTTTCATTCTAGTTTTTACTGAAACAGGTTCATTTGATTTTCGTATTTGATAAAACTGCTTTTTAATTATTCTTCAAATATCTGCCATGGACATGAAGAAAAATACGTCCAAAGAATCGAAAGTTTAATGTAATTTCGCACTGCTCAAAAGAAGTTAGTGATGCAAGTATTAGTACAGAAAAATTGGGAAGAGGATTAAGCGACACTTTATTTAATGTTGATACTGGAACTCTTTCTGGTAATAGAATTTTCGACATCGAAATACTGGTATCAATATTCTCTATTCTTTCTTGCCCTGTTTGTTTTGATCAAGAACTGTACTTGGTTGAAGACTCAAGACTTGGTTTGCAGTCAAATTTGTGTCTCAAGTGTAAGAAATGTTCATTTTCAAAAGGATTCACTTCTACATCAAAGGTGAATAATTTAAATACAGTAAACCTTCTTCTCGTCTTTGGAATGAGAGTTATTGGCAAAGGATTTTCAGCTGGAAAGAAACTGTTCAGTATGCTGAATATTCCTTATCTTTCAAAATGTACATACAGACAACATGAAATTAAGTTGCTGCATGCTACGTCACAAGCTGCAAACAGTTCTATGTTGGAGTCAGCAAAATCCATTGCGGAATGTTCAAATGAGTGTGGCGTTAGTGTAGATGGTACATGGCAAAAACGTGCTACTCTTCACTGAATGGATGTGTTTCGGCAATTTCTGTGGACTCTGGTAAAATATTAGACATTGAAGTGCTCAGTCAATATTGTCGAGTGTGTACAAAAAACGAAAAAACATCGGGACCCTCCAAAAAATGCGTAGTGTCACATTTTGTAAAAATCACAAAGGATCAGCTTCTAATATGGAAACTGTCGTGCTTATAGGATTTTTGAAAGGTCTGAAGCAAACCGCAGTCTTCGATATACATCTTACTACGAGATGGGATCAAAGGCGTTCAATAATGTGAAAGACATGTATGGTATTGAGAGCATAACTAAATATGAGTGCATAGGACATGTGCAGAAGAGAGTTGGCTCTCGTTTACGAAAGCTGAAGAAATCCACAAAAGGTTTAGGTGGGAAAGGCAAATTGACCGACAAATTTATCGACACACTTCAAAATTATTTTGGAATTGCTATTCGAAGTAATGTCGGCAATTTGTCTAACATGCAGACTGCAGTCATTGCTGCATTTTTTCATTGCTGCTCAACCGACAAAAAACCCATGCATGGACAATGCCCTTCTGGATCCGATACGTGGTGCAAATACCAAAAGGCCAAGCAAGAAGGAAAACTGCATAAACATAGAACACCTGGCTTACCAACTGCTGTATTGAACACGGTGAAAAACACCTATATGGATTTATGTGATCAATCACTTCTCGAAAAATTTTTGCATAGAAAGACCCAAAATACCAATGAAAGTTTTAATGGTGTTTTGTGGAGCATAATCCCAAAAGAAACTTTTGTTGAACTTCTGACATTACAATTTGGCGCATTCTTAGCTGTATTACAGTTCAATGATGGATCTAAAGGGATTCTTTCCGTGTTGGAACATTTACACATCCCAATGGGTTGTTTTATTGTGAAGGGCTATTCAAGCGTTGATGACGAAAGAATTGTCGACTCAGAGAGACATTCATTGCCAACTACAAAAAACAAGAGAAAAAAACTCAGAGGACTTAAAAAAAGGAGCTGTGCATTATCTGAGAAAAAGGAAGGTGTTACGTATAAATCTGGGGAATTTTAAACCTGTAGGTAAGTATTAATATTTAGAAAAAAGTGTTTCAAACTTTAAAATGTGTTTTACACGAAATGTGTTTTTTTGAAAAAAATCAAACGGGGACAAAGATTGCTGAAAAAGTTTCTAAAATAATTTACTGAAATTTTTTGTGTATGTTCTGTATAATAGTAGAATTATTTTGATCTTCAGATTTATAAATCACTGCATTATTACAAAATTTACAGTCCCTTATGTGAATATAACCACTGTTTTTTTAAGCAATTTCGTATAACAACTAAGATAAAGTGCTCTATTTTTTGTAAAAATTAAAATATCTCTTATCCTGAAGGTCACTTCAAACATTAATAACAAAGTAACATATCAAAACTGAAAAATTGAGTATTTGTTTATAAAATTTTTGTACAGGGCGGCCCCGTTTACGTAATTTTTTGTAAATTTTTACCAGTTTTTTCCCATTTTAATAATAATAATTTTTTTTTCTCTTTTCAATTTTAGGATTTTTTCTTAAAATATACCAAATAAATATAAAAATCACAAAAAAAACCCCATATCTCCATTTTTACAAAAAAAAGTTGTCGCAACCAGTCGGATACCTTAAGTGACGCAAGAGTTTCGGAGCATTGCAATTAACTTATATTATATAAAGTGATAATTATGAGAAAACAGATATACAATTCAGAATGAACTACTTTCACATTTTCCCATTTAATGATTTGATATAAAGCCTGTTTAAAATTGTCATTCTAAAGGGTACTTTATCACTTTCAGATTTTTTATCAATTGAGTGCTTCTTAATTATTCTTTATAATTGTCTAAGGGAAATATAAATTAATTACATTTTATTTTTAACAAGTATTGCTGAGCTATTAAATAATCAACACACATACCAAAAACAACCACTAAAAAAATAAATCTCACCATAGAAGGATAACAGCTTTATTATTGTTAAAAATATTATAAATTGTGAAATTAGTAATTTAGATAAATAGATGTACTTAATTCTCCTGTCAGATTTTTTCCCTTCATTACAAATATCCATTTTCTTAAAACTTTAAATAGAGACATGTCATTAACATCAAAGGTTGGCATTTTAGGTATAACTTGTGTTTAGGTTTAATGCAAATTATTACAACTCCATTTAAATATTTACAAATAATAGTTTTGCGTAATTGTGGAAAAGAAAAGATAATTTTAAAATATACCGTTCTGCCCTATATCCGATGTTTATTCTCCCGTGTCTTTCTACTATATACACTAACCACTTTATGATATCAAAATAATTAGGAATGTCGTGTGAATTTCTTAAGGAAAGAAATTAAGTAAGTTTTTGGAAACTATTAAGTATAGTAAGAATATGCAAAAATTTCATACATTTGATTTTACTAACACATACTTGATTCATTATGATTTACAAAAAGTGGTAAACAACAAAAACTAACAGACCCTTACATATTTCTTTACAAAGAAATGTTTATTTGACCCGCAAAAAATGTGGCTAAATGTTTTCACAACGCACTTCATAAAAATATTTTGCTTGTAAAGTTCGTACATTATGTGAATAAATATCCCCCATAAAAATTTACTTTAACGGGAAAAATATTAGATTTCATTATTTTTTAAAATTTGCATACTTAAAAATATATATGTAAACAATATTTTCACTCCGAATAACCAACTTAAACTGACCGTTTTATTCATAAAAATATAAAATATCCTGGAGAAAAAGTAATATGAAACGATGATATCTATAAAGGACAAAAAATTTCTTCAATGATAGAAGAAATAAACTTAGTAGTAAAAGATATTTTTCTAAGAGAGAGAAAGTCTCAATCCTCGTAAATCAAATTCAAAAGTTCTACTTAATGTGAATTTTCAACGTAGGAACATAGAAAGAAATAAACAAGAAACATAATAAAAGAGAAATCATCAGAAATATGAAAATATTATGATGCATCTGAAGTGCATCATAAATATAAGAAAATATGCTGCTACTTGAGTTCAATTCCATATAATCTCTTGGATTTTTAGAGCAAAAATTCAAAAGAGTTATTCTATATGTCTAAATGAAAAAATAAATCGTCTCATTTATCGATAAACTTTTGAAAAATAAGCTTATTGATCAATAAAATTTTTTCTAAAGAAATCTGCTTTCAAATAAGGAATCAAATCCAAATTAAAAAAAAAACGGGAAATTATCTTCTTTATACCATTTCTCTATGAAGCATCAAAATATTTACCCTGAAAGATTGACAAACAGAAAATTTCATTTTATACGTAACACAAAACGAAAATATTAATTATGAAGAGATTAATATATTTTTTAGGTATTTAAGGATTTTAGCTGTGAAATCTAAAAATTTTGAAAAATTAAAGTTAATTATTTGAAGAAGAAACACAGATACATACAATATATATATATAAATTGTGGCCCAATCGTTCTGGATTATACCTAGCTTTCTTTTAAACAAGTAATATATAAAAAAAATTAAGTTAATTCCGAATTTGAATGGGGGAATAGAAAGTATTTTCTTAACGAATGAATATATATATATATATATATAGGGAGAGAGAGAACTAATTGTAGAAATTGTGTGTGTGAAAAAAGAGCATGAATTGTCTGCATGGTTGTAACAACCCAGTTTGGCTTTTTGACGTCAGCTTTTGTCATTGTTTTAACAGTTCCATTTTTAAAACAATGGAGAAGAATCTAAGTTGCCGTTGAAAACCAGTAAGTAATTTAATTAATTAATCGGTAAATAATGAATTATCTTAGCATCAAGTGTCATATCCAGTACAAGTTTAAGAAAATTTATTTGATCTTGATTGGATGAATAGAAAATATTTTATTAACAATTGAAAACTTGAACAAAATATATTAATAAATGTATAGATAAGAAGAGAGTGAGCTAAAAGTAGACATTGAAAAATGAACTATAAGAGACAGGAATTAAAATTCGATCATAGGAAATTCTAAAAGAAATCAAAATGTTATTCCACATTAACATACACAAAAAAACTTTTATTGCAACCAGACATATGTCCAGACAGATCCTTGAAGCAAACATGTACTTCTTTTTCCTGAGTTAAGTTTCAATGTAACTATATTTCTACACTAATTCATACATAATATATATAGCAGTAGAAATATGAAGCAATCGATATAGGGGATGAAACAAACAACCCAACTTACCAAATAAATGTGATTAACTCTATAAACAAGTTAACCATAAAAATAAGTTATAAATATGAACAAATTTAAGTGTTTTACCACTAATTTACCATGGTGATCAACTGGTACTTTAAATGTTGCTAGATACACCAATTAAAATTATCTGAACTCAAGAGCGATTTCGCAAAAAGTAATAGCTGCAATTTATAGAATTGTAATGCACATTCCATAATACATTTTGTTATTTGTCATTTTTGGAACTGAATCTCTATAAAAATATAAATGTCTCAATTTTTCTGTGGGCCATCATAAATTTTTCACGGACCCTGCATTGGCAACCGATGATCTAGTATGACTTCACAGAGAGAAATTTTAACATTAAAAGAAAAATAAATGATGTAACTTATTTGAATTTTTATAAACAATTCCGCTCAACTTCTCCTTTTCTCTTTGTTAGTTTTCAATCTTTAACTGATTCTGTAAATATAATTTTTTATAAGAATTTCTTTTTATAGTTTTATATATAATTCAAGTTGTTATGATAGGTTTACGATTATTCTTAAAACTTCATTGCAAAAGAGTTTTGAAGATAATCCTCTAGTATCAGAAAAAAGTAAATTTATATATATATATGTGTGTGTGTGTGTGTGTGTGTTTAAAAATAAATTCCAATATCTGTAACTGAACGCTTAAAAAACTAGAGGGAAAAGCTCAATAATATTATACATCTTATAATATTAGAAGAAAACATCTGCTATATAATTCAGTAATATCCAGAAATGTGTTTTATTCTTTATATTAAAGTATTATGTTGTTTGTTGATATGTGAAACCAGAAATTAATTTGAAAGAAAAATATTTTTTTTATTATTATTAATTTTAGAAAGACGTTACGCAAATTTTTATATAAGTGTTTTTGAATGGCTTTCTGTGACATTCGAAAGAAATATAATTTTGTTTATTTGAATAACTTTTTTCTAAACAACTGAACTTCTATTCTGGAACAACTTATATTCCTATTTTGGAACTTCTATTATTTTTCTTAAATTGTTTCCGAAAGCAATCAGCACAATATTTCAGATATCTTACTAAGTTTTAAGATATACACACAGGGCGTCTAAATAAATATAATCTGAAATCAAAATTACTCTAAAATAAATTGAATGCACATAGCAATGAATTATAAAAATTAAATAAGATTTCATTAATTCAAAAGATTTTTTTCCCAAAAAGAGAGCAAATAAATAATATTTATAAGTTACAGAAAAAATTAATAAAAATTTTTTTTTCAGTTAATTCCTACTTTAAATGGATGGATAGTATTTTATTAGCGATTGAAAATTAGTGAACAAGATATATAGGTATATATATATATACATATAGGGGGAGAGTCAACTAATAGTAGGAATTGAAAAAAGAATATGATTCGTCTGCATTGTTGTAACAATGCACAACCAGTTTGGCTAGTTTGGCTGAAAAACTGGTTTTCGACGCCAACTTTTGTCATAATTTTAAATGTTACATTGTTACAGCAATGAAGACGAATCTGAGTTTGCATCGAAAACCTGTAATTAATTTAATTAGTTAACCGGTAATTAATGAATTAATATTTGAAAAAACTGGGTTAACATCAAGTGCCATCCAACACAAGTTTAAAAATATTTATTTTAGATTGATTGGATAAATAAAAAGTATTTTATTAACGATTGAAATTTGAACAATATATATATATAGGGAAACAGTGAGTTAATAGTAGGAAGTGAATTAGGTAAAAAATTATGCATACACAAGCCTTACACCAACATAACCCTAGTTGGAATTTATTATGTAAAAAAAAGGAAAGACACATATATATATAGTTCTTCTAGAACAGGGGTGGCCAAACTTTTTGGGAAGTGTGCCACAATCAGATAAAAAATTTCAAATTTTCCACCAAACTAAAAAATATACAAAAGTGAAAAAATGTTACATTATGAGTTATTTACATCAAAAACATATTTTTTAAAGCAAGTTCTATACAGTGAAAATGTATGTATTTTATTCTGCCTGCCATGCAAGGCGCTCCATCTATGCAAACACTATGTAATTTTGTCCATTCTACTTTGTTAACTTCACAATTGCATTTTTAAGTTCCTTAAAAATGTCTTCACCTGTAGTTAAAACTAGTTGGCGCAAATCAAGAAGTTCTTCCATAGTATCAAATTTGTTGTTCTTGTAACGCACCACACACACACAAGAGACTTAACTGCGCATTGTCTGTGATATCACAGATTTCATCCAAAGTAAATGAAAAATATTTGCAATTTTGAAGTTCAAAGACAATTTGCGCTCCAACATCCAGGCCCATGTCATCTATACGATAAGTGACGGTATTTCTAGACACAAAGCTATTTTATCAACCATATTTTTGACATTTAGATCACCGACATTGTGGATCCAGCATTCTGATTAGCCATGGATGCAAGTTCTCATTCCCTCTACTTTATAAAGCGGCTACTTTGTACAGATAGAAATAATACTACCGTATCTACAACTGCTCTCCTAATATATTGCAGAATTACTGCTTGACATTGCAGAAATCATAAATAGCCAACACCTTCGGAAAAAAAAACTTTTTATCTGACATCACGCTGAAAACCAATAGCTATAAACACTAAACTTCAGCACAGCAAGGGAAATCTGAAATTCGAATGGAAATCCGAGATGTTAAAAATTAACGGCTCCCGAGAGAGGGTGACTTTTTGGGCAGATTCGACCGTCCGAGAGAGAGAGAATTTCTTTGTTTTTATTCTCATGTTACTCAACACTTTTTCGGAACTTTAGAATGCTGTAAAATTGTAAGTTTTGGAGCATGATCTCTTTTTGGCACTATACTGAAAAAAAGAAAAAGCTTGCTTAGCGCCTTTAAAATCTCACGCCGAAAATTTCTGTTTTTTACATGTTTTCTTCATGATAATTTTCTATAGTAATCCAATTAATTCGGTAATATTTTCATAAAATTTTTGCAACTTTTCGATAAGTCTTCACGTGCCACAGTTACGACTCCCACTTGCCACAATGTGGCACGCGTGCCGCGGGTTATTCACCCCTGTTTTAGAACTATACAACTCTTTATGTTCATAAGGAATGTTATATCTTTTAAATAAACAGTATTTTGATCTATGTAGAAGTCTAATTTTTTTCATGCTCATGTTTTCTATTAATTTTAAAAGCTCGCCTTTTTATAACCAGCGTAAAAAGCGCATCCGTAAATTTCAAGCTTATTTTTGTTGCTGAAAGTGCGCTTTATACGTCGGATTTTACGATACTTTATATATACGCGATTTAATTTTGAAACTATTGACACACATAATATATTTTTAAACATTATTTCATAAGTATACATTTTAAAAATTTAAATAATGGATTGAAATAATGCTAACAATTTCTACTCTAAATTATCTGAACTCAAATACTAAGGAAAAATTTATATTAAATAATTAGTAAATCATAAAATAATATGATATAAAAATAAAATATTAATGTAAGACACAAATAACGTATTTTTATGCGTTATTATCTTTTTTGGAAACTTTGGCCGCATATTTTGTTGATTATGTTAACTTTTCCTAAAAATATTCTCTTGGAAAATAATCTACTACTCTTAAATATTTGCAAGAAGAAAAAAAATATTAATTTTTAATATTTTCAAATAATTTAAGTTTATTATATTTTTATTAACAGTTAATATTATTAATATTTTTAAGTAGCTTTAAATTATATATATTACAGCAGATCATTTATTTTGTTTTACAATTAATTTGGTTTCAAATTTAAACCTTTCATCTTAATTTATCTCAAATATTTGAAAGAAATTTTTGCTAGTGAATAAATTTTAAATATTCTATCTTTCCTTTAAGTCATCAAACTTCTCCCATGAAAACAAGGAAAAAACTCTTTCATATTTCGAGAGATAAGAGAATTTCAATTTAGAAAGACTAGAACATGTGCTTTGCATTGTCAATTCCATTAAGAAAACTAGTTTGGAGATTGAATGAAGAAACTTTGTGCAACTATTCCACTTATATTAAAAGTAATGTGATTTTAAAATTAAACACATGCATTTTATCACACTTGATTCTGGAATAATCATATTGCAATCTGAAAAGCTGGAATAAAAATGTGTTTTTACTGTTCTTTGCATAATTAGCAATCTTATAAAAGCTAAAGGTCAAATGTAGAATCTTTTACTTTTAAATTACTTTTATAAGAAGGAAGAGGTTTCTTTTTTTAAAAAAAAACTAAATTTATGAGAAATAAATGAATTATCTCTCTCTCTTCTCATTTTTTTTTTTTAAAGAAATAAGTTCTGGTTTGATGATGCAAGGAAATACTGCATTGAAGAAATAAAGAGGCAGATTTATATGAAGAGAATTTCGTTAAATTTTGTGCGCGAACTGTGAAATTTATTGAAAGTTTAAAACAAAAAATATTTTGAAATAAGTATTTTTATTAGTCATCAGATGTCATTTAATTTTATATATCAGCTCTCATCCAAAAATAATTATTACTTTGAAATAAAAAAACTGTTAGAGTTACTTTTAAAATTTATTTCATTTAGTTATTAATTTCGAATTGGGTAAACGCGTTGTGAAATCTATTTTACAGCACATTAAGTAAATTAAAAATTTTGGCTAGAATTATACAGTAATTCTTTACCTTAGCTTTAAAATTACATAAACATGACAATCATTAATTCAAATATTCTCATTCAGATTGATCAATCAGTTAATTATTTGCGAAGCACTCAAAATAAGTAGATTTCGTAATTTTGAGCCATGGTCAAGGGACGAGGATGAAACAGGGGCTATTGTTTTCATCTACAAGATACCATACTGCGCCGATGTAACTTTGAGCCTAGACAAATTTAACGTACATTACCTACACTACATGATTCTAATCTATATTCATACTATCATTTATCTACTACTATCATACTATCTAATTAAATGTATTCGTGAAATTTGAAAATATTATTTACCTTTATATATGTAATGACTGACTACATATATTTGTTTCAAAATTGGTGAACACTCAATCAATGCAAAGCGATACTAGAATTAAAGACTTCTTGAGGCTCTGGGCTTTTACGCAAAAGTTCTGGGCCCCTACACAAATGTAATGAGCCTTACAAGTAGACAGTACATGTATACGTTGCCATATACTCGTACAAACAATAACTCGAAATGAATAAATATGCATTATTTACAATCGCACAAACCGTCTCTATAGACTGCCACCCTTTGACTGAATGAGTAATGAGGGTGTTTGGTGATAAACCTATATATGTAAGAAGGTTATCACATGTAGCCAGTTGACATATCATCCGAAATTTCCAGTTCTTTGGAGAATATAACCGGAAATAGCTTTTCACAGTTGAAATTATTCGCATCATGATCTTATTAAGGCTGAGTCTAGAATAAGACGAAGCTCCCATTGGAACCGAGTCCCTGGGCCTGGGCCCGGTTGGCACATGTCTTAAGAAATCCCTGGAAATAAACCGATTTGACGCGACCCAGCGGGTGTTGGTGAAGTTTGGTTCACAATGTATTAAAAATAATCAGGCATTGGGAATGATTAGGCATTATTATAAAATCGACAACTATATTTTATTTATCAATTACCATCAAGACATGTCATAAACAGAGGAAGTAAGCAATTTAATCACTATGATAAACTTCTAAGACAAATAATCATACCACTTATATGCTTTTCATCCTATCTAACTGCAATATACTGATCAGGCCAGTGACAACTTGATATTCTTGGACTCAAAATTCTTATCAAGAACTCCTAAGAACTTGAGGAATCTAACTTTAATAGCAACCTAATGGCTAGCTCCTACATTCACTTTGCTAGAGTTTAAAAAGCTCTCAAATGTAAGTAAAACAGGGTTACTTCATGGAAAACGATTTTATAAACATACAGAATTTAAGAAATATTTTTCCCAGAGGATTAATGAAAGGCGTGAATACGACGCGTCACAAATTAATTCAAGGGCAAGCTTACAATCTGATTTCATATTATACACTCACACACTGATGAAATAACTTAATTTGATATTTATTCATTATTCGAATCTCCTTTATTATAACATCTAATTCATAAATACTAATACCCTACTTCGAAACACGTCTCAATTTATCTTTTCCTAAAACATTATGCTGGTATATATACTATATATTACTGATTCATTAGACTTTGAATTTTTAATAGATTTATTATTCCAAGAAATATAAGATCATTAATTGTTTTCATGTGACTTAGTAATAGGGATTCAATATTCCCTGAACAATGATGTCATTTCTATAAATAACTAGTTATTACCTTCACCTAGACACGTGACTGTATTTTTATGACACGTTTTTCTCTGTTCTTCCCTGTATATAAAAACTTGATACTTGCAAAATTCCCTCTCTTGTTTTTTGTCTTTGCCGTGTAGCAATCATGTTTTTTTTTCTCTTTGTTTTTTGTTATTTTCTTCGTCAAAAGATAAAACGGGCGTTTGTGTGTTTTTATGCTCGATATTTTCTGTGTTGCGTTACGTTTTGGACTGCAAGTGACATAGTTTATTCTGATCAGTTGGCTTCATAAAATTAGTCTATCCATCTACCGTCCGTCTGTCGATACCCTTGCTGTCCGGCATCGACAGACTCTATTTGCGACCACTTTTAGAGTGATGTAAGAAATACAAATGGCATCTGATTAATGGAATTACCTCCTCTTTACTGTGGACAGTTATTTTATTCTGAAAAGTTTTTCTTTGAGCTAGTTAATATGGATAGAGGTAAGGATATACTTTGAGCCGACTAACATCCTATAAAGAGACCATTGGCTTGGTCCTTGTATGCTTATATCGGGAAGCATAATGATGATTCTACGTACTGATTTGTGAGTGCAAATTTCCTACAGATATTTAATCACTGGGGATCTCACAATTGTGATAAGCTGTCTACTATGATTAAAAGGTGTCTAGAATGTGTTGTCTAATCTGTTTAAAGAATTGTTTGTTATCATGCTTTTCCATTCTTAGTATACCCTTGAACATTAAGTGTAACATTTTGCCTATGTAATACGAATTTATATCCCAGAAGATTTATTGTGAAATTTCAGAAAACAGAAAAGTTACTTAAGTCTTACGCAATTGCTTGTATATGTAAGGGGGGAAGGGAGACAGAAGACTATGTTAAACTATATCATAATCTCTAATTAAAGAATAATGGCGGGATCTTTTTTTAAAAAAAACATAACTTTCATTATATTATATTATTTTTCCATAAACTAATTTTGTAACTCAAGTGCGATTCTTTCAAAAGCGAACAAAGATAGTACAATTTTATCTTGATGGTGAAAAATGGACTTATAATTTTCTGGGTTTTTTTTTCTCTCTCTTTCTTTAGCACAGTTATTCAGATTTCATTAAAAATACATTAATAGTTTTTTCTTAAGTCCCACAAACTATACATAAGCATTCATTAAATTTACATTAATAGAGATACGTGAAGCAACATAAAAAAACGAAGAAATTTTCAAGTATGTGTTTTACACACACAACAATAGTAAGAAAATAAAACCTCTGAGTGAGCTTGTTCTTTTTAAAAATAATTTTACGAAAAATAGCAACCATTATCTTTCAAAAAAGAACTGACATTCTAAACTAAATGGATTAAAAATATTATTTCTTATTAAATAAAAGTAAAATTATGTCGTTGAACTTTTTAAAAACACATTTAAAGACAGCTGAAGAAAATCAGTATGAAATTCCACTAGATTTGCTTCATTTCGCTGAAATGTTTTCATTACTTAATGGAAAAATAATAAAATAACTTCAAGAAAAATATTTCTTCTTTTTCTCTAATTTCCGCCTTTTCCATACAATATAAAAGAATATTATATTTATTACTGAAAAAATACCTTTCTTGGGCTTATTGATTTGAAACTTCGATATATTTCACACATATATTTGAATTCTTTAAATTTTGTCTCTACTTTCCATGATTAAAGATACTGTACATTAGTAACCATTGCAAAATTTTCAAAATATAATTATCGGTTAATACTTTTCTTAAAAATGAGAATGGTTCTCTTTGATAAGTAGTGAAATACAAAGTATTAAAAAGGGAAGAAATGGGAATTCATAGTTTAATTGAAATAAGAAGGATATTGCTTGTAGAGTTTCTGCACTTTTTTAAAACATAAGGATTAATTTTTGCTTACTAAGAATAATCTCGTAAGACTACAATACACAAGTACATATTTAACGCATACCATCTCTCTTTCATATATTAAATAATCATCAACAAAAGAATTTAACTATCAGAAGAAAGAAGGAATGATGAATAAATTAAATAAAAATTACATGAAGAAAGTATTTATAATATCTCTACGGTATGCTAAATAAACAAAAAACTATTAACTAGGCATTATTTGTATAAACAACTCATCTATTGCGAGGAGAGTAATCTGCTTTAAACATATTTTTGCAAAGCAGCTGTTCAGTTGCTGTCTTTTTGTAATAGTATATGAGGATATTTTTCACACAAAAATCAACCAAAATGCTATTGCTTGAAACAAAATTTAATTAATATTTTATAAGAATAAACTACTTGATTCCATTCGACATTTCTATTTACTTGACCTATATAACATAACCTATTTATATAATATGTATTTCTTTATAATAAAAAACTGCGTGAAACATTCTTTAAAATTATAGCCATTTTAAATACTCTAGTATAATTAACAACTCGTAGTATGTCTCACGTAACGTACTTGAATGTTTTCTTGTTTACATTATTCAATAAAATTCATGTTTCAGAATCATGTTCCGGAAAAAGGCAATGTCTCTTTCTTCCCCGACAATTTTACTAAACTTTTAAATAAATAAAATCTTAAGGAATAAGCATTTTAAGAATGTATTAGGATACAGAAATTTAAAGACTATGTAATTACATTTTCACATATCCTTTATGTGGCTCTAGAGTTCATAAATAAGATCCATTGAATTATTCTAGATAAGGGAATAAACATATAACTTAGTGAAACTTTTATAGCAGGCGCTTCACTTTATATTATTATATTCGCAGAGGCAGATTAAGGTAGTTGGAGGCCCCTGGCGGTAAAAGGTTTGGGGCCCATGGCTTAAGAATCGGAAAACGAAAATAGTGAAAAGAGTCGCTTACTTTAAATTCCCAAAATAAAATGTATTGCAAAAACAAACAAAAAATTAACGGCTAAAGAAAAATCTTAACTGTATTTTAAAAAATATTAAAAACCTTACTTAAGAGCTTACAGTTTTGCTATACAGTTTGATTTCTTTTGGCAAATTCATCAATTATTTTTCCAAATCTATTTTGTCCTAAACATTTTATTCTGTATATAATATGGCCATGTTGTTCAATTTGTCTTTTCTCCCATAGTACTTCTTAAATTATTTTAACACGTTTTGAAACTAAAAAAGAACATTCACCTGATGCATTCGATATCGGTATTATTAAAAATATTTTCAAAAGTTTTTCTACATTAGGATTTTTCTTCATGTCGATAAATTTCTAGCGGGGATTTAATTGTAACTTTGTTTTCTTTTCATTTTTGATTCCAAGGTGGAGTGGTTGGTTTGTCGCTGGCCTTTGCACTCATCAAGCTTGGGGCCCCTACCAGCGCTGGGGCCCCTGGCGGCCGCCAGGTCTGACACCCGCTTAATCCGCCACTGTATATTTGTTATAAAGATGATAGCAAATGTTTATAATTGGATAAATGGGAAGATTGTAATGTAGTTATCGAAAAGAATAGTATGTTTCTTTATGCTGTTGCATTTTGACTATGTTTGGCTTTTTCAATATTTTTTTTTGTTTTTCATCACCATCCCCCTCCCAACTTTCATTTATACGTTATCCCGTTTATTTATTTAACAGATCTGCAGTGATGAAAAAGAAAATTTTGATCTAAACATGGGGAAAAAATTTTGTAGTCATTTAATCTATTTGTTTTTCCTAAAATGTTCACTAATTTAACTATGAAAATTATTCTTAGTAATAGTCCTTATTATGAACTAGTTGTACGTTTTCAGTATTATTTGAAATTCAGAAGGTTAAAAAGAACGGATTATGATTCTTGCATATATATACGGTACAATTTTGTGAACATTATTACGATACGAAACCAGTTGATTTCGTCAGAGAAGAATAACCAGTAGTGAAGGCCTCAGGTTGTATGAGGGCCAGAAAAGGCTTCCAGTAATCCTCCTACGTTACAAGATAGACTCTTCCAAATGCATAAGCAGTTCGAATTCTCATTCGAAGCCATGTTAGGCTTAAGATAGCCAGCTGAGAACTGTACGGTTTTTAAGGGACACTCAGTGTAAGGAAGAGAAAGGCGAGGTGGGTCGTTTTTTTGTGAAATAAAAGCTTAAATAACAATATATATATACATATATATATGTAGGATATCCCATAGAACTTTTTTTATGTAAAAGGTTAGATCATTCCTTTGCAGAGGACGGCAGTGTTAGTCAAAACAGCATTACACAGCAACGCCATCTAGCGTGCTTATTAAAACGCTTACGCGATTTTTCTCGTCAGAGGCCCACTAACCATCGACTAGGAAGCATCGTATCAGCGCGTCCACGCTTCTTTCGCCACAACTGGCGGTAAGTCACCTGCACATCGCATAATGAGTTTTATTTAATTTCTAACGTCCTCCCAGAAGGGATTGACTATCTATCCTTCCTTTATTAATGTTTCTATATTAATGTCTGCCTATAAATGTTCCTATATTTTTAAATGCTTGCATATCTTAATTTCCTTTTTGTAAATATTCCCCATGTAAATACTTTCCTATAATTCAAAATAAATTATTTAGTTTCTTTAAACTATGTTGTCTACTCTATATTTCAAAGTTAACCCATACATCATAAAAACCCCTAGACCCCCCCCCCGCCATCTGAAGAATCTAACTTTTTCGGAAGATTTCGGCTAGATTCCCATATATATATATATATATATACGAAACGTAATTGATAAGTAAGGTATTCAATAGTATAAAATAAGTCTTCCACAAGGTAAAATAATAACAGAGGTATCAGAATGAAGGAAATTTATTACTCTTACATATTGTAAACACATTTCTCAATATTGTCACCACTAACAGCTACACATTTTTTCAATCATTATATCCATTTCTTCATTCCGTCCATGAAGAAGATTCTGATAATCATTCTTATACAAAAAAAATATGTTTTAATAAACTTACTATCATGCAGCGATTTAATAAATTTTTCAGACGATAGTAGAATCTCCCTATATATATATATGTATGTACATGCGTGCGTTTTTGCTTATTTTACTCTGTTTCTGTTTGAGTGTTTTCTTATTAGCCTACTGAGTAGAAAAAAGGTACCATCAAATTATTTTAACCCCACTTATTTGGTCTAAAATTACTTATTCATTATTTTTTAAATATTTTTAAATAAGAAAATAATAGCAAAATGATAAAGAAAAAGCAAGTTAAGCTTTTTATATATATTAGCTTAGCGTGCTTTTTTTGTTTATTATTTTACTGTTATTTTCTTTTAAGGTGGATACAAATAATTAATGTACTTCAAATGGATAGTCGATGAATTAACGCTTTAGAGAACAAATATTTTTGTAAATAAAGGTAAACTGAGTTCTCGAAATTTAATTATGTAGCTTTATTTGCATAATATTTCGCATAATGAAAAATTTTACTTATGCATGATGCACTTACATACCATTTCTGATTTTATAACTACTCATAAAACTCACGCGTTATAAATTTATCATTAATAATAAATATTATAAATTCGCTGCCGTCTTAATTGAGTATGGAAAGTGACAGTATCTTTTCTGAGCCAATTATAGATTTTAGTAACCTATCTCTAGCAATTGAAGTATGCATATATGCATTCCTACGGTGTTTTAACATTCAATAGGTTTTACAGAACTGCCAAAATGTGTAAGTTTTATTAACTTTTCGTATATATTACATTAGTAAATTGATTTTAATCATAAAATTTCAAAAATAATATATTACTCCATATTTTAAAAATGAGCTATATTATGTGGTTTTGAAATCATTCCTTAAAATTCAATTGTCAGTCAATATTTTTTAGTTTACATTTACAGATGCTCCAACTCACACTCTGTATCGACTTGAAATGGTTTGAAAATCATATGAGGACCAGAGATAATATTTCTAATGACATCATAACAAAAACATGGCAATGGAACTGAAATTAATTTATATGACTTCTCATTGAATAACATGATAAAATAGTGTCAAAATTTAATATATTTTATTTAAAAAAATTATAAAAGGAATTACCACGGAAAAGATAAAGTTACTTTAAAAACTTCATTCCTTTCAAAAGATAAGTTTGGTACTTGTTAAAGCAACCTCATTTTTTTTTTTTTTTTTTTTGCTTATTTTTCTAACTTTGATCATTTTTGGTAGTGAATTTCTTGATTCTGAAATAAAATAATGCATTCTTTACCTAGAACAATATACTGTTGAGAAAAACAACAAATTTTGCCTTTTTCTATAATGCTGAGAATCATTAATCTAATAAAAATTAAACCTTTAAAAATTTTAACTAAATTTTAAATACTTACATTTCGAATATTTTAGGGAAATAAAGGTATATAATATTTTAAAATTGAAGAAAGAAACTATTTCACATTTGCTCCCTCTATAGTCCTGTTGAAATTATTGAAGATAACTTTTATTTTTTACTTCATTGTACTTATTCAGCATATTTAATGCATTTATTTATTATTAAATGCAACATCTACTAAGTTCTGGCCTAGTAAAAAAAATATCGCAATTTGCAAAGTGTTTCTTTTCAATCTTCATGTTTTAATTTGGAATGCATATAACCCTATTACTGGTCATTATATTACAAATTTAACAATTTTTAAGGATAAAGTTGAATCATTTCTGAACGTTTGTAATTTTATTTATTGATTCAGAAGTCTATGTGACTTTAAGAAGAAGATCATTTAAAGCATAAAAAAAGTTATAATTACTTTATTCATTATAACTCTCTAAGAACTTTTAAATAAAATCAATATCAGTTAGAATTTTCTAATGACAGGATTCTGCCGCTAACGACAAAAATAATTTGATGAATTTCTTAATCTTTTCAAATAATCCTTTCACCACACAGATTTTAATATCAGAAAAGTATTTAATTTACATTAATTATATTATTAGAGAAAAAGTTCTGAGTTACTTACATAATTATTGATAATATTAACTTATTTGGTCTAAAACCTCAAGGTAAGGTTCTTAAAATACAGAGTTAAAAAAAATTTAGAATTACAAATTTTATATAGTTCCTTTAAAGCTATAGATAACATGATGATAAAACTTATTTAAATTTGAATGTATTATTATTTGTTAATAGATTTATTCATAAGAATATTTTGCATAATTCCATAGATTTAAAAACATCCTCCAATGCTATTATTTCTTTTTTTTTGTCAAAGATCTGCTATAGGCATTTCCTTTTGTCAAAAATATTTTGTACTAGACCCCTTTTGTGGCACGTGCCAGCAGCATATGACAGATGACATGGGATATCAATAACACATTTTTCAACCTCTTTCAAACTGTTTGATAATTTCATCTCTTGAAAAGGACCCAAGAAAAGATATTTCCAGTTCAGTCACAAATGGCATGATTTATACTAACTCATGACACAAAGAAACTGAATCACTTTGTAATAAAATCGTAACAAATAATTATGCCAAAATGTTTCAAGGAACATTTATTCCTTACCTTAATATATTCAGAATTTTATCAATTTTATATTTAAATAGTTTTAGAAAATATAAACATAGTTGTTTTTTATATTTAACTTAAATTTAGAAATCAATTGTAGTATATTACTAAAATTTGAGAGAATTATCAAGAAAAATAGGTGCTAATTTATATATTTATTTATATTGAATTATTTATATGTGAAATATTTATTTTTTATTAAAGTGACTGATTACAACTAGAGTCATGATTTTAAACAAGTTATATAAAAATAATTAAGTCAATTCCTACTTAGGTCAACAATCCAAAATTTTATTTTAGTTACTTTTTATTAAATAGTTACAATTAATATAAATATATATATATATACATATGACACAGAATCACAATATTATATGGCAAAATAGACACCGATTTTCCTTACAATTTTCCATTTTCCTTTCTATATATGGTATTGGACTATATTTTTTGTTTGTTACTGTTTAACCATTAATCACACAAATATAACTATTCTTAGTATAGTAAAAATAAATCACATTCTCAGAAATTAGGCCATCCCAGGTGGGATTCGAAGCCACGACCTTTGGATTAGAAGTCTAACGCGTTATGCATTGCGTTAAGGGACACAAAGAACGATTTTACTTTTTTTTATGCTGTTGGAATATTATTTTGTGGTTTGCTGCTACTCTTATTCATTTTTAATTATGAATTAATATTTTATAAAGCTGTATTAACATCAAGTGTCTTTCACTAGAAGTTTTAAAAATGTATTTGAACACTAAAGGATGAATAGGAAGTATTTTATTAACGTTTCGAGATCTGAACAAGATATAACACATCATTCAATAAGACATAGGCCTAACGTATAAATGGCACAACCTTCTAACTTTCCTAAGACAAACCTATTAGTACTAACTTTCAAATGGCAAGTACCACAAAATTTAGTGAAAATATCTAGTTAAGTTATAAATTTACAGTGGTTTTAGTGAAGCAACTTTTGTTTATTTAGAAACCATGCATGGAAAAGAATTTCGTGTGTTAATAAATATTGCTTTTTGATGGGGAAAAACACTGTACAAGCAAAACAATGGCTTGATAAGCGTTATCTAGACTCTGCTTCAATCGCCAACAATGGTTAAGGGATATGATGCAGTCATAAAACTTGATCGCACAGACACAAACGACGCTGTGTGAACGTTGAGGTCACCCAAATTCTGCAATTGTTCCAGAAAACATCAAAAAAGTTCATAAAATCATTTCATCCGATAGTATATTGAAGTTGAATCAGATAGCAGAGGATTAAAAGGTATCAGAAGGAAGTGCAATCACTATTTTGTATGATCATTTGTTAATGAGAAATCTGTGTTCAAAGTGGGTACCATGTTTGCTCACTGCAGATCAAAAACAACAACGCATAGACGATTCAGAGCGTTGTTTGAAGCTGTTTAAGGGAAAAAAACAGGATTTTTTGCGTAGAATTCTGACAAAGGATGAATCATGAATCCGTTACTATATACCTGAATCAAAAAGATCATCAGCTGAGTGGACTGCAGCCGGTGCAAACCGTCCATAGCGACCAAAAACTCAAAAGTCAGCTGTCAAGGTTATGGCATCCGTACTTTGAGATTCACATAGAATTTTGTTTACTGACTACCTTGAGAAAGTTAAAACAATTCATAGTGAATATTACATGGCATTATAGAATCAAATTAATGAAATAATAAAGAAAAAACGTCCTCAAATGCAAAAGAACAAAGGGCTGTTTCACCAAGAGAATTCTCAGTGCCACAAGTCCATGAAAACGATAGTCAATTTGAACGAAGCGCACTGCAAATTACCTTCCCAACTACTGTACAGTCCAGTTCTGGCCCAAAGAGACTACTAGCTGTTTGCAGATCTTAAACGAATGCTACAAGGAAAGTGGTTTGGCTCAAATGATGAAGAGATTACCGATGTAGAAGCCTATTTTGAGAGCAAATACAAATCGTACTACGAAAAAGGAATTTAAAAAATTAGAATAGTGCTTGTCTGAATGTATCACCTTTGAAGGGGAGTATCGTGGTAAATAAACTTCAATTTTGCACAAAAGTTGTTCTTTTGTTAGTTAGGGCCAGGACTTAAATTAAGTGATGTGCTACACACACGTGTGTGTGTGTGTGTGTGTGTGTGTTGTGTGTGTGTGTGTGTGTGTGGTGTGTGTGTGTGTGTGTGTGTGTGTGTGTGTGTGTGTGTGTGTGTGAACTAATAGCATGAATTGAAAAACTATATAAATCAATATGTGTTAGTCAAATTTATTTAGTGTCAATTGAGTTAGAATATATTTATAAAATTGTTTTAAGAATATTATTAAAATGAAAAATTATTTAAATGCAATTTTTGACAAAGTTTAAATAAAAAATGGCATGATTTCAAAACACTCTCCTTTTATGAAAAATGCTATTATGATAAAATAATTTTGTCTATATATAGCTAAGACTTCTGCATAGAGATGGAACTAGGATTTTTGAAATACATAATTTAGAAAAGGTTTTTTTTTATATTTTAGAATGCCAATGTAGAGAAATTTTAAAAATAAATTCCGGTTATTATTTTGATTAATCCTAACTCTTTCACGTTTAGTTCAAGCTCTATATCGAAGTCCTAGTTATATATATATAGGAAAATATATTTAGAATACAGGCATTTTTCTTCAAAGAAGAATTTTCTGAAAATATATTATTCTATTTTCATTTTTTTTTTGTCAACAATTTGTATTTAGATACTTTTATTTGCAATAATTTTCTTAAAACAACTTTATATGTATGTTCTTATTGTTCCGAAAGCAGTCAGTATCCTTAATAAATTATCAATTTTGTCAATTTGAAATGGAAAATTTAAAAAGTTTTTTAGAACATATAAGCAATGTTGTGTTTCAAATTTTATTTTAGTTTAGAATGAATATTTTTTTAGTGAACTTTATTGAAATTTGCGATGAGTGTTATCAAAAAGTGATGGTATTTTTAAAATATATTCCATTGTTTTAATTAAATGTTTGGTAAATGAAATGTTTTTTTTTTATTGAAGGATTAGGTGCAAAAGATTTCTGCATATTGCAAGACAGTAGAAAAATTTATCATACACATTAATGCCGTCGCGTCATATGTCAGGAATGTCAGCAATTCATTTTATTTAACCCGTTCACAATATGTTCCACAAGGTTTAGAGAAGTAAGTAATAGAAAACAAAATATACAAAGCAAAATTTAGAAAATAAAATTCATCAAATTTCGAAGTAGTTTGGATGCAGCTTTACTGAAAACACAAGATTAGAAAAAAAAGTAGAAGGCCGCAAAACGTTTATTTTTTATTAAATCATTAGATTCAAAAGATAATGATGTATAGCAAGACTGTATTGTATTTTATTGAAAACAATAAATTTCCGTTCATCACATGTATCGCAAGGCTCACAAAAGTAAGAAAACTATAATTATATATATATATATATATATTTACAATAAACAAAATTTAAAAAATGAACTAATAAAAATGTTGAAAGTGCACATTGATTTGGATGCAAATGTCACTTAATTGAAAGCAAGAAAAAAAAAGGGATGCTCTAGTTGGGGTTTTAGGAGCAAACAATTTGGCAGTATTTAAAAAATATCAGTACGTGTTATTTTTAATGGACCAATTATTTTCGGAAGAATAAACAAGATACGAGAAATATTATCGAAAAATATGCTTTATTAGGAAATATGATTTTTCTTCTTATCTTAATAGCTTTTAAAAAGCTTTTTTTTTAAAAAAACATTCAATTAAATCATTGCTTTTTAACATATAAAGGCTATAGAATACCCTAAAATTGACAAAAAACTTTCAAACAGATTTTTTATTTTTTGGTGGCTTAACCGGATGGGAAACTTGCTCCATATTGGATCTAATATCCGATTAATTTGAAATACATTTTGAGGTGCTTCTGAGGGTCAATAATCCCAAAGCATTAGTTTTTTTAATACACTACTTTCCTTCGGGCTTTTGATTTTGGGGATACAAGTCTATTTATTCCAATTTTTTTTCTAATGAATATATATATTATATATATATATATATCACAAAAACTAATAAAAGAAGTTTATTTGTTTTTCAAAAAATGTCAAATTTAATATTTTTTAGAATCTATACGAGTATTTGTTGGCTTAGCTAAAACAAACTATTATTAAAGGTCCATGAAGAAGCAAATGTGCTATTCCATACAAAAGTTATTTTCAATTATTCGAAAGAATTAAATCATAGGAAATTATTTTAAAAATATTAGAAATTTAACATTTTACTAAAAAAGCTTAAGCTTTCAAAATTGAAATTTTTAAAAATTATAAAATAATCGTTTGTTGTAAACTAACTTATTTTCAGTATCAGATTAATAATATGTATGTAATCTGAAGAACATTAATTAATGAAATACTATCTCTTCTTTCTTTTTTTTTGACTAAATAATTAATTTTGTTAAACGTATTATACCAAGGGTGGCCAACCTTTTTGGGAAGCGTGCCACAATCTGATAAAAAAAAAATTACGCGTGCCACTTCCAACTTTTCCACCAAACTAAAAAATGTACAAAAGTGAATAAATGTTACTTACGGGCGTCTTATGGGTTACATATTTTTAAATGCAAGTTCTATAGAGTGAAAATGTAAAAAAGAAATGGTGTAATAAATAAAACAAAAGTATAAATTTATATATTTTATTGTTAATAAATTTTTACAGGATCAATCTGTTAGCTTAGGTACAAAATAAAAAATAAGCAACTTGAAACATTTAATTTTAAATGATTACTAAGCAGTCAGTACTTTCTAAATGTGGCTTTTGAATTTGAAGTGTTTTTATTGAAACATCTATATTTGGATTAGTTCGTGAAGATGTTAACAAAATTAGGTGTTTTAGGTGCATATCACTTAATTTTGGGCGATATTTTGATTTAATTACGTTCATAACAGAAAACATTTCTTCACAAACATATGTTGATCCAAACCTACAACAATATCTGACCGCTAAATCGTGTAAATTTGAAAAATTGCGAGAATGCCCAAATTTCCAAAATTCGATGTAATTCTGATCATTTGCGGCTAAAATAATTTCCTTATATTTGCTTTTCAGAGTAATATGGTGCTGTAGGTCAATAATTCCAATTTGTACCTGAGGTGCGTAACAATATGCACACTACAATGAAGAAGTAACTCGCCATATTTCCTTCCGTTTATTCGTGAAAAAGCGTACGAAATCTTCGTCGATTCAGAGCACGAGCTCGTATTTTGTTGATACAGCGAAAGACAAGTTTAAGTACTTGACACAAAGAGCTTCTTGATGAATAATACAATGATACTTGAAAACTTTTCTTCCCAAATAATGTTCAAGCTATGCAACAAAACCTTTTTATTCTGCCAACCATGCAAGGCGTTCCATCTGTGCAAACACTGTCCAATTTTGTCCAACCTACTTTGGTAACTTCAATTACATTTTTAAGTTCCTTAAAAATGCCTTCACCTGTAGTTGAAACTAGTTGGCGCAAATCAAGAAGTTCTTCCAGAGTATCAAAATTATTGTTCGTGTAACGCACAAAGATTCTTAACTGTGCATTGTCTGTGATATCACAGCTTTCATCCAAAGTTAATGAAAAATATTTGCAATTTTGACGTCCTGAGACAATTTGCGTTCCAACATCTTGGCCCATGTCATCTTTATGACGCATGATGGTATTTCTAGACAAAGCTATTTTATCAACCTTATTTTTGACATTTAGATCACCGACATTTTGGGCGAAAATTAAAAGGCTGCTTTTTACTATCTCCTTTCCGTCTGAATATGGTTTTTTCTTGCGGACTAAACAACAAAGAAAGTTCACAAGGAGCCTTCACCATAATTCCATTTCGTCATTTCTCTTTTGGAACAAAGATTGTTGGCCGGCTAAAGGTTTATTTTTATTGATAAATTCTGTTTTCAAATTTGAACCAACAGGATATTTGCTGTTCAAATCACTATGCAGTTGTTTGAAATAACGGTCCAAGTTATATTTTTTTGAAACTGCTATACAACTTCCACATATCAAACAAAGAGGCTTGGAATCATTTTGATGTATAAGCAAGTTTTGTTCTTCCCAGACGATTTTAAAATTCACGTGCTGCAATATCCTCTATATAATTTTTTTTTCTATGTCGAATGTTTACTCATAAACATATTGAAAATAAAAAAAAAATAAACAACTACGCTCAACGATAAAATCTAAAAACAATTTTAGAAAAGGAAAAAACTTAATGTGTCTTTGCTGATCAGAGTTTAAAATTAATTGAGTCTGACAACTGGAAAAAAATTTGCCGATGCTACGCTTCAAATTTTCTAGGCTCCGAATCCAGCATTCTGATTAGTCATAGATGCAAATTCTCATTCCCTCTGCTTTATAAAGCGGCTACTTTGTGCAAATAGAATTAATTCTGTTCGTATCAACAACTGCTCTCCTAATATATTGCAGAATTACTTCTTGACATTACAGAAATCGTAAACTGCCAACACCTTCGGAAAACCTTTTTATCTGACATCACACTGACAGCCAATAGCTTTAAACACTAAACTTCAGCAATGCAAGGGGAAGCTGAAATTCAAGTGGAAGTCTGAGAAGTTAAAAATTAACCGCCCTGAAAGAGGGTGAATTTTTGGGCAGATTCGACCGTCCGAGAGAAAGAATTTTACTCAACATTTTTCTCGGAACGTTACAATGCTGTGGAATTGTAAGTTTTGGAGCGTGATCTCATTTTGGTGCTATACTGAAGAAAAGAAAAAATCTTGCTTAGTGCTTTTAAAATCTCACGCTGAAAATTTCTGTTTTTATATATTCTCTTCACGAAAATTTTCTATTGTAATTCAATTAATTCAGTAATATTTTCAAAA
>BMAO01020750.1:0-66667 GCA_019973975.1 Trichonephila clavata | reverse complement strand
TTTTTGCACGAAAACGTGTTGAGATTTTTTTGGGGGGGGGGGGGGGGAGCGGAGAATCGATGGTGGCTTAGATTTGAATATATACGGTATTTTTTTAAAAAGATTCATACAGAGGCAAGTGATATAAAACAATTCTAAGAATAATAATCAAAAGCTTTTTAAATATATTACATTCATAATTATTAGAAAATTATTCATCTGCAATAAAAGATTGTGGAAACAATTTTCTGATTTTAATAGTTAAACTTATGTTAAATTTTACTTCCACCTAAATAGAGTCAATGACTTTAAATGCCTGTTGGAAGAATGTTTGCAGTCAATACAACCATCCAAACATTGACACCATAGAATGAGTTACTTTGGCACATGAAATTAGTAGAGACGGCTCTAATATCTTTAGCTGTGAAGATTTTGATGAATTGCCTGTGGTTGATGTTTTTTGTATCCTCAAATTTGCTGTAGAATAGAAATTCATTTTTGTTAATGACCAATTCCGAACGAGACTTTGAATCGCAACGTGAACTGCAACGTGAGCTTTCTGGATATCGTGAACTGCATGAAAAATTAGAATCCTGATAGCAAAACTTAATTACTGGTTACAGTGTCAAAAAAGAAAGAGAGAGAGAAAGAAAGAACTACATAGAAAGGAATATAAAAATACATCTCCTTTCCGAGATTAATTTTAGAAACAATCCTCTTCTAATGTCAAAAGTGATTTAGAACCATTTGCACTGCTTCCTATTTTAACCAACAATAATGATTCGCAAAATGGGAAACTTCTTAATTTCATTTAAATTATTAAAAAGTACTCTAGGTTTGAATATGAGTTTATTTAAGGGGGTAAGTTCACGAAACAGGATCTGTATCTCAGTAGTGTTAAAAATAGGTATTTTTAAAAAACATTTTTAAACATTCTATTGAATAAAATCTCCAATTTTTTTACTGAATATCCTCTGAACTATAATATATACTTTAATCACAGATTTTATAGATAGGATGTCTAGTTTTTTTTTTTTTTTAAATATTTTTTGCACAAATCTGTTTTTTTTCTTTCAAAAACAGTGAAATTTCATGATGTTTAAAAAGCTATAAATTAAGTCAGCATATTTTTTTAAAATTCCCTCGATTAATGTATGTATTAGAGTGTAATTATTAACTTTGCAAATTTATAAGCTGTTAAATGCAGTAGTTTAAGAACAAATGTTCCTTATATGGTAAAAATGTTAGTTTTGAGAAAAATCGATTTTAGTAATGGATTTAGTAGACTTTGATAGGGGGTTAAACATTTTCAAAAAATTATTAAAAATACTTCTACTACACGTAGAATGATAATTTTTGCACCATTAGAAGCGTAGAAATTTATATTTTATTAAATTGGGAAAAGTGAAAATTGTGTTTGGGGGGCGAAATTCATGAGCCTACCTCTTAACGCTTTTGTGAAGGAATTTCCAGTAGAATTTTGATCGAATTTATTAAGACACGGGGTGATTCTCTCTCTCTCTCTCTCTCAATTGACTAAAATCAGTCAAAAAATAAATGTGTTTAGTTTAAACTATTTTTATATATTATCCCAAAATCTCACAAAATTTGAAAGCTCTATGCTAAGAAAAAACGCAGAATTATGCTAACTTTGAAGTTTCCTTTTATTTACCTCTCAGTGGTAAATAATATTTTTTAACTGAGTTATTTCAGTAAGTAAAAAGTAACTAGTTTATGTTCGTTTAAAATACAAATGACTTCTTTCTATAGTGTTACATTCGTTTTGATATTTTTTGTACAAATTTCGATGCATGCAAAAAGTTGATATACATTTTTAAATCAAAGCCAGGCTAATTTCATTAAAAATGATTGATTTTAGAATTTATACATTTTAAAGTATTTTTTATAAGCCTTCATGAAAAAAGAGTCTTATGAATATCAATTATTTATAAGAGTTTTTGCAATACGTAGTTCGACGGACTAGTAAATAAAAATTATTGTGTGTACGTCAATTATTGTAGGAGGCGTAACGTTTTAAAATCCCTTTATGAATTTTGAAATTTTTTCTTAAAAAATTAAATAATTAGCATCTTGTAATACTCGTTGAGCACAAAAACGTTTCAGGGTAGGATTTCAACATCAAAGTTAGGCTTAGTTAAATTACAATGACAAATCTTGAGAATTTTTTTAAAATCTAGTATCGATTTATATTCAGAGTACGGAGCTTATAGAGATTCACTTATATGGAAAACATGCATAAATATACGAGGGAAAGTCAAAAAGTTTAGATGTGGAAGAATACTTCCCAAGGAACTATTCACCGTCATAAGGAAAATTTAATTTAATGGTGATTATTTGCCATGAAAAGATAAGAAGCATGTTGTAATGCACAAGGGAAGATCACATTCTGCACACATAAAGTGGGCCCTCTCTTCTTGTCCCTTTTTGTACATTTCCAACATCGTCTCTAGTATAATAAACCATCTTTGGCATATAATTTCTCACACTCTCTAAACGTACATCATCCGGAACTATACACTTCTTTGCCTGGAAGTTAGCAGAACGTCCTTTCCTTTTTCTTGAGGAATATCCATCTATTAGCTGACGAGCTAATGCTATACGGAATGATAACTGATCAAAACTTCTGTTTCTTTTGTTCGCTTGCACAGTATGAAACTATTTATGATGGAAGGTCAATAAGAAAATAAAAGATTCGATGCCACCATTTTAAGTATCTTCTTCTTATTTGGTATCTTTCTTTTCTTTGATCGAAATGATCACCCCCTTCAATGACATTGTTGTATACGGCTTTTTAATAAGGTACTTCTTTAATACCAACTTATTTTGTCCGATTTACAAATGTCATAATCGCCAGATAATGTGCAGTAGCACAAAACTGAAGCGGGAATTAGTCTTTCCATCATTATAATTGCAAGGCCAATATTTTTTATAATGGGTTTTGAGCTTCCCATATGTGTATTTTGTAAGAACATGTAAATGGGAAGTAATCTCTTCCCAAGGCCCACGAAAGGGTTCAGTTACCGCGGCCATACCATGAATGAAGAAAGCATTAAAATGTTTAATTGTGTGTACGTATTATTGTACTGAAAAAACACAAAAATAAGCGACAGTAATCTTGGTAAAATATTGTTAAATAAATTTTCTTAAAACCCGTAGGAAATTTTTATAATCTATGTTTTGTTTTTGTTGAAGATTTGAGTTTGTGCTTGCATGAATTGAAATAGAAAATGCTATGCATTCTTACATATTTTGCATATTTCCAATAAAATGTATGTTACAAACGCATTGTATTTCCTGTATACGCTAGTGTTTCTGGGGGTCATCAACCACATTTCGGAAGAAGAAAAAAAGAATGAACTGCTTTTATACATGTTACAACCGCATTCGAAAAGAGTTGGTAATACGTTCCAAGTCATTCACCACAAACCATTTCTGGAAATAGTTTGAAAATGCATGTTTTTTTCCACTCGAATTTTCTGCCTTACAAGAAACAACGAAACCTATTGGCAACTTTTTTACCGAGATCAATCGACCGAAGTACTTATGCGTAAATGCTGTATTGGAAATGGATTATTTCCTAACAGATGATGCTCATAACTGCAGTATCTGGGGAATTAATTGATCATTAGTCGTGTAAGTTCTACACTTTGTTGCCCTTGTGCCCAGTTTTAGTAATGGGCTTACTTCAGTGCTTCACAAACTGTGGGGCGCTCCATCTAGGGGGGGGGGCGTGATAACCCTACGAGAAAGGCGCGAGCATATCGAAAAGTCAAACACAAACTATTATTTTAAGAATTATTAATTTACTGAAAGTAAACAAAATACATTCTCACATAATAAAAAAATAAAATACACATTTACTGTGATATATTATGCTTCTAATTGTATATCAGTGCTGTACAACGCGCGTATTTCATAATTAATTTAACAATACTAAATTTAAAACAAGTTTAATAATTACCAGTGACCCCCATGGGCTTGTCATGTATAAAACTGTATTCAAAAATTAACACTTATCTTGATAATTTGTACGGTTTGTAATTAATCACTCAAATCCCGATTAAAAATTGCGAGATTCGCTCCCCTTTGCCAACCTTTTAACACGTAATCGTGCGTGTGTAGTGTATTCGGAAGATAGAAAAGGAATAAACAAGCGAATCTTCTGAAATATATAAGTGAATTCTTCTCAAGTACTGTCAAGCCCCTTTTTTTTGTAATCGAAAGCCTTCGGAATAATTTTATGGATAGCAATTCACAGAAAAAATCGTACTTCGGAAAGACCTACATATCAGACGTTCGGGGTAATTAAAGCACTGGCTGAGCGAGACGTTTATATACGCCGGTGGCTCTTAAGAGGTTAAGATCAAAATGTAAGTTTAGTGTCCAAGTATAGTATTATTGAATTGAATACATTGCTATTGTATGGAGGGGGGGGGGAGAAAGTTATGATTGAATATTGGGTCTCAAGTATTGAAAGATTGAGAAGCACTGGCTTACTTTGATTTTTGAAACGAATATTCTGCAGGTCTCTGGGAAAGGGTTCAGGATCAATTTAAAGCTGGAAGGAGATTATTGGTGACGAATCTTGTAACATTGAAACTCGGCGGTCAAATAACGCGGACGACACCTGAGCTGGACCCAACTAACCAAAAGAAGGATTTTGAACCTCAGAAGATCTTTCATATTATTAGTCCTTCTACTTATAGGTTCTTCACTGACAACACATATAATTTATAAATTGGTTTATTCACACTTTAATATACCATATTAGAGAAATTTTAACCAAAAACAACGGTTATTATGTCATTTGATTGTAAGTCTGAGAATTCGAACATTTTAAAAATCCTAGTTCACACTCTTTACAAAAGTCCTAACTATATATAGTCAAAATGTTATTTTTATAGAAGACTTTTTCATAACAAAAGAGAGTTTTGAAAATATACCATTCTTTCTAAGTTTTTTGCCAAAAATTACATTAAAATAATTTTTTCTTGTGATAAGATTCTTAAAACCATTTTATATGTAGATTAATACAATTGACAGTGTAAATATAAAAAAAAATCTTTATTTATACGTGTTTTCAAAATAACGTTTCCCAACGTAGTTAATCACAAACAAAATTAGTTTCAAAATACGTTTTTAAACATATTTTTTTATAAGAAATGAGAAAGAAAATTAAATATCTGTTTCGATTTCTAAAAAGCAAGATTTTATTTTTTTCTATAATTAAAATACATACTGACTACATTCTTAACAGTTCAATGCAATTGATTTTTTTAATGAAGCTGTTCTTTCTTTTATTGCTGTGTTATTTCTAAAGAGAAATATAAGCTTTTTAATGTATGTTTTGAATTTTCAAATTATATACTATGTCATGGGATTTATTTGTTTTTGCCAATTTTCTTGACATACGAAATGTGACTTAAAATTACAATGATTGTTAACTCCAAAATTGTTCAATGCGCCTTTTACAATTTCATAACCGCTTCAAATAATCCCCCATCTCCTCACGCAAACTCCTCGTCTTGTTAACTTCGTCCATATATATATAAATCGACCTGAAATATAATTTTCCGGGATTAGAATAAGTTGTTCAACAATTTAAACTGTCTAGAAGCTCCTTAACTGAACAAGGAGACAGCTCGTAATTTTGAGCCAGTCCATAAATAGCAACTTCGCTCAAACGGGCGTTCACAGCCCTCTTATTTTACTATTTCTTCGTACAACCTCTAAATAAAAATCTACTTCGTGTTCGTTTGTTGTTTTCTTTCCACCGCGCGAAGACTGCTCACGTTGTCAACGTCCTGTAAACAATGGAATCGGGGATAAAAAAAAATTCGACGCTTAACTGTGACTTTAATGGTTGCGTCGAGAATTCCGAATAACTTTCCAGTTCACAAGAGCGACGGATTCGAAAGCAAATTTATGATCCGGTGACAGCATTCCTGTCACGTCTGGGAAGAAGTTAGCAATTGATTTCCCGTACGGTAGCGAGTCTTGTTTCCTGGACTGACGCGTCGAGTTGGAATCGCTGTTATCTTATCAGAGATTACCTTAGTCCATCTTCCTGAGTCTCAGTGGAGGACTGGATGATTCATTCTGAGCGCAGAGACATGGAACGAATCTTAGATGTCGAACGCTATTTTTGGATAAATTTTGTGTGTTCGGGGTCACGATTCTCCCTTACAACTTTATTTATCTCCAATGTACTGATAACCGGTTCTCGTGTATTTCACACACTCTATTTAACATCGGCTTTCAAGTTTTTAATTTCCAATTATTATGCTCCCCCATACACGATCTTAAATCTGATGAACCCTTTATCCATGCATCTGGTACATCTCTTTTTCACAATTCCTACTAGTTCCCTCTCTCCCTATATATATCAAAATTTCTCTACAAGAGGGAGATGAATTAGCATGATTAATACTTAAAAGAATTGCAATTGCAAGATAACCAGACAGCAGAATTTAAAAGGAGATGTGAAAAATTGAAATAACAGTGTTAAATGTAATAATATAAAAGAATGGATGCTACAGTATTTTCAACATTGCTGACTTTGGACAGCTTGCATACAAAAAAATTCTTCTTAAAAAATTTTTCTACATAAAAGTGGGGTTGAACATGTTTTATGGCCAGCCAACCTTCCCCCTTTTATATATATTCAATCGTTAATAAAATACTTTCTATTCATTCACACACACATATTCTGGTTCAAATACAATTTTCTTTAAACTTGTAGTGGATTATACTTGATGTTAATACAGTTTTTAGCGCGTTTTTCACGTAGTGGAACAAAAGCGCTATTAGGACGCAAATTTCGTCTTCGTTCCATATTTTGTCGTACCTTTTCTCAGCCAATAAGCAATCAATTGACCTCGGGTTTTCGACATTTGGTCGCATTTGTGCCCTAGATGAGCCGAATCATATTTAAATTTTCCCATAGTTTTCCCGAACTTTCCCACAAATTTTTCTGAATTTCGCTAGTTTGCTTTTTTATAGTGCTGATACAGATTTGTGTCATTATTTCTTTTCAGCTCAATAGTAGTACATTTAGAGGAGTGGTACAGTACACTACTTTCTGTTAGTAAAAAGTTCATTAGTTGCATTATTGTAAAATACAACATGTGAAAAACGCGCTAAAATTACTTGGCCATGCCAATGATTGATATCTTGTTTCAAATATTAATTCATTTATGAAATTAAAAAATGAATAAATAGTAACAAACAAAAATAATAGTCCAACAGCATACGTAGAAAGGAAAATCTTTCGTTGTGCAATGAATAGCACGTTGGACTTCTAATTCAAAGGTCGTGGGTTTGAATCCAACCTGGGATGGCCTAATTTCAGAGAATGTGATTTCTTTTTTTACTATACTATTTTATCAGAATTATTAAATTTAATTAATGAACAAATAGTAACAATCAAACAAAAAAAATAGTCCAACACCATCCACAGAACGAAAAATAGAAAATCGCTTTCTATTTTATCACTTAATATTGTGATTCTGTCATACGTGTATGAATATTTATATTAATTGCAACTATTTAAGAAAAAGTAACTAAAATAAAATTTTCCTTTGTTGACCTAAGTAGGAATTTACTTACAAATTTTTTTTTATATTACTTGTTAACTATATACTCGATTATTTGCTAAACTGATTTTTAAAAATATTTTAGACCAGCTTTATATTAAAAATAAAAATGTCTCATGGAACTTAATTACATTTAAGTAAGTGTGTAATATGGTTGATTGAATTTTTTTTCAAAATCTACTTATCGGAAAAGATGTTCTCTGGTATATAGTTGAAGGGAAAATAAAAAGAAAATCATTTTTATGTTACGAGGAATGAAGCTTTGTTAGAAATTTCACAGTAACTTTTGTAAAAGAAAACCTATATATGCGGAAAAGATGCTCTTTGGTATATAGATAAAGGGAAAATAAAATAAAAAATTCATTTTTGTATTAAGAAGAATAAAGCTTCGTTAGAAAATCAAAGTAATTTTTGTTAAAAAAAACTTATCTATGCGGAAAAGATGTTCTTTGGTATATACATAAAAGGAAAATGAAGTAAAAAAAAATCATTTTCATATTAAAAGAAATGAAACTTTGTTATGAAATCCAAGACATTTTTGTTAAAGAAAAACAGGCGTTTCAGTGCTTCTTAACATTGTGATGAAAAGAGACCCACTAAACAGTTACAAGAAAATATACCAGGTATATTTTTAACAGCTTCTTTAGTATTAAGTTTTTAAAAAAACTGTGTCGAAATTGTAGCGCTCGATAAAGAGGAAGAAGGAAATAAGCTTGAAACGGGCTGATTCAACAATGCACAGAGAGCTGGGTTATAAAATGTTGTAATGTGCATAGTATTTTTCACTCTATTCAGCACACACTTATCAATAATAATCGCTTTTAGTTTTTTATATTGTAGAAAAATACATTTATTTTGTAAATCTAAAATCATCTTACCAAAAAATTAAATTTTTTCCCAATTTTTCCGAAAATCAACATTTTGTGGCAATATTAAATTTTTAAATTATTTTTTTAATATTGTTTTTCACCTAATCTCCATACCATAGAGCAGCAGTTCTTAAAATTTCGACCGCCGTGGCCCCCCTTTTATGTATCAGCCTGATATCGCAGACCCCCAAGATTTTCAACATCCCTACCCGACTTAATATTCTTGATCAAAATACGCAAGTTCTAGTAGATTTTATTCATTGGGGACCATTTAGTGATCTAGTTTAGTAAAGCACACTTTTAAATTTTTCCATGAGGCCTTTTAGAGTCGGTAAAAGAGGGAAATCTTAACGTTGCATGAAAGATTCAGCAGATCCCCTTGAAAGATGCCCCTCTGCCACAAAGCATTTTTTCCCACGTAAATAGGTTCCAATTAATAATATAATTTGTCTTTCTCTATATAAATGCGATCCAACCCAGTATGTAAGGAAGGACAGTAATTCGCGGGAATTTTATTATATTGAAATTACTTGCCAATCGAAATAAAAATTATAAGAGTTTCACTAAACACATATAAAAAATATGTAAATAAATCCGCCCTTATCTTTTTAAGAAATATAATTCAGGACCTTAAAAACACAATACAAATAACATTTGTATTAAGTTCTCAATTTTTTAAAGGTAATCACATTTAAATTGTAACTTTTAAAAAATTGAAAAATATTTAAAAATGTATAAAATGTTAAAAAATATTTGAAAATATATAAAATATTAAAAAATATTAAAAAATATATAAAATATTAAAAAAATATTTGAAATAACAAAGTATTAATATATATATATTTGTGTGGTTAACTTTTTATGCCATTATTAAGTATATATGTATTTTCGTGTTTGTGTAGCAACTTTTAATTTAAAACTCTCTTATATTATTTTTAATCTTATTAAACTTTATTTTTCTCTAAATTATAATTACGAATATATATACTCTATTTCGAAACGCAAGTATTCCATTATGGAATACCAAATCAGAAGAATTTGTGATCGGTCAGTTAAGTCTATTGTTTAACATGGCAAAACATCACTCAAAAAGAATAAATGGCGTAAAAACTCTTACTAATTATAAACTATCCAGTTATATATTTAGTAATAATTAATTCTCATACTCAGGAAGAGCAACTCAAAGCCATTTTTATTCAAACACTCTAAATAAAACTACAAAAACTCGAATGTTGGCCATAGCAATTTTAATTTCTATTCATCAAAAACAAAGATGATAATCAAGTAGAGGAACAACACTTGATAGCAAGTTTTGAAAAAATCAGTCAATGTTTTTTAATAACTTTCGCATAAAAACTATAGCATATATCTAATTTTGATTTACTGATCTTGGGGCAGCCAACTTTTATTATTATAAGCTTATTTCGCTTAAAAATGTGTATGAATATTTGAAACATTTTTTTTTTTTTTTGTGGAGACCGTTTAATACATTTTTTTTATTTGAGATACACACAAGTCATCTTTTTTGAACCCTTTTTACAGGTACACATCTGCCGTGTAAGAAAATAAATAGTTGTGTAATGGTTGGGCCATCTGATCTACTAGTGTACGAGAGAAGGAAAACTAACCATAGTCAAAACAAGACAATCCATTTACTATTCTCAACAACGACACAAATTCAACAACCTAAATTAAGAAATGCACCAATTGATAAATGTGGGAGCAATAGCGAAGCAGACGATATAAATAATAAATAGAATCACTTACACTTAACACGTCCAGGCAATATAACTTATATTTGAAGATAATTTCTAAAGTAATCCAATTCAAACGGTTCTAATCCAATTTAACAACTAATTGACGAAATCCTCTATCTTAATATTAATCAAATAATCTACGAAGTGCTCTCGGCTAACTTTAATTTATCTTACGTTAATCTTCATCTATCCTTTAACTTCTAACCTCTCTCTCTCTCTCTCTCGGTGGCGTGGCAGGAGCGGACACATAACATTTCGTGGCTTTAGCGGACACTTTAAAATTCATCGTGGTTTGAGCGGACACATTTTTCTCCCATCTTAGAACAGATTCGATTATTGAATTACAAGGATAAATACATTGTTGCCAATCAAATTTAATTACTTGTATTAAATTGTTAAGATATTAAGTGGGAATACACTTTAAAAGCATGCAATGTAATAAAAATTAAAACTTTTTCAGAGAAATATTTAAAAATTATGGAAAACTGTATTTTTGAGTCAAATAAATATTAGAACAGGTGCAATTACCATAACATTAATTAGTTTCATTAATGTAAGTAAATATATAAAAACTAGAAGTAAAATGTACAAAACAGATACAAAAGTAAATAAAAGAAAAATAAATACAAGTAACCAAATACTAACTAACCTTTATTATGAAGGCATAAATATTCTTTGACATTGGATTTAATCCAACCTAGTTACAAAACTTAAAGATTTTAGATACTTTTCTAGATTGTTTGATGTTTCGAATTCTTTTAGGATGTTTTCAATTCTTTGCACACTTTTTTCCCCTTTTTATTCCAGGGTCGCCTAATTCTCTGGATTTCAAATTAACACTTATTAGTTAAAATACTAAAAGAAGAAACATAAAAAGTGTCTTTTAATTTGAAATCCAGAGAATTAGGCAACCCTCTATTAAAAAGGAAAAAAGCATATGCAAAATTTGAAAGAATTAAAAACATCCTAAAAGAATTCGAAACATCAAACAATCTAGACAAATATCTATAAGTTTAATAACTAGATTCGACTAAATCCAATGGTAAATGATATTTATGGCTTTATAATAAAGGTTAGTTAGTATTTATTTTTCTTTTATCTACTTGTATCTTGTATATTTTACTTCTAGTATTTATTTTTACTTACATTAATGAAACTAATTAATTTTAGGGCAACTGCACCTGTTCTAATATTTATTTGACTCTAAAATACAGTTTTCCACAAAATTTCTGAAATTCGTTCATACCCTTCATTATATTGTTACTTACTATTAATTTTTAAATATTTCTCTGAAAGTTTTTATTTCTATTACATTTCGCTATGTTTAAAATGTATTCGCACTATAACATCGTAACAATTTAATACAAGTAATTAAATTTGATTTGCAACAATGTATTTATCCTTGTAATTCGGTAATCGAATTTGTTCTAAGATGGGGGGAGGGGGGAATGTGTCCGCGGAAACCACGATGAATTTTAAAGTGTCCGCTGAAGCCACGAAAATGTTATGTGTCCGCTCCTGCCACGCAACCTCTCTTTCTCTAGAACCCGAAAGCTAATACTTGAAAACATAGCATAATTTACATAGACGCGTCTTCTTCTTCGGTGGGAAGTTATCAAGCATATAATATTTAAAGAACGTTATTGCCCAAGAGGATTATTTGAGAAAATGCGGATACACCCGTTACATGTTTACTAAATATTACATACAAATCTCTGATTCCTCTTCTCTCGACTGTATTGAAGAACAATATTTCACACATAAATAAAGATAAAGTTGAATTCACTTCGTTTATTTTCCTATTTATATGAACTTAGCTAAGGCAGTGTTTATTAACGTTACCCTAGAAAGTAACACTAATGCTATTGGCGATGGACCTCGAAATTTTCTACCTCAGTCAAGCGACGAGAGCGATACTTGCGCTAGAGCCACCTCTCCAAACTTCCACACCAACGGGAGGACATAGTGCCTCGACAGATGTAACATGCATCAGCCTTCTATATGGTGGGTCTTTAGTTGACTAGGGCACGAAATCATAACTCGCTACCCACGAGCTTGTGACCATATCTATTAGGCTCTCACGGCCATGAACATATGGTTAGCAATGGAATCGATAGAACGAGATAAAATCGTACGGAAATGAAGTAAATAAAATCGAACGAAACATCAGATTGTTTTGTTTAATGTGTTTGTACGACCTCAAGATGATCCGGAAGTAATAGAACAACAAAGAACAACAATGATATTGTGGGGAAAAGAAGAGGCTCCCTGTGTCTGGATATTCATTCCTGAAGAAGTCATTTGTAAAACGTCTGTCCACGGTAAAACGAACAGACTATTTGAGGAAATTTATGTTCGTCGCATGGATGGGTAATGATCATTTATGATGCGCACCCCGCTGTTCGGTCCGAGCAGCTGATTCGAAATCTTTGCGATTAAGTGCTCAGCGATCGATTGTGAAAAACGACAGTTTTCCTTGTGAAACAGCGTGTTTTGTTCTGAATGCTAATAAGTCAAAGGGCGAGTTGTGTTGCAACGTGCTTTGAATAAATTTAGATTAATAAATACGGTTCCCCCCCCCCCGAAATGAACTGAGTTGTTTTGAATCTCTGACTCCGTGTTGTTTATTTAACCACGGATGAGACAATGGCTACATGATACTTTTGAATGGTTATCAGGTTCCGCAGATATAATTCTTACAAAAAACCATTATTTTTTTATTTGTTCTGTTATAAGAATTAATTATGATAAATACAGTCGAGTTTTCTTATGTTATTAGAAATACATTAAAAATTATTTTGGTGGTATTTTTAAAACCGATTTGTATCGTATTGTTTATTGCTTAAGTTTTGACCTGTCAAAAACGTGAGTGAGTGAGTGATTTTGGGGTTTATTGGCGCAAGAGCCGATTTCGGCTATACTGCGCCAAACATTTGTTTTAATATCTGTGGTCTAGACGGGAAGAGAAAGAAAGAATGAATTGAATGACAAGAAAGAGGGTCGAAAATAGAGAAGGATCACTAGGGTACCCTGGATTCGTGAAGCCCGTGTTTACCAAAGACAGTAAACCCCGTGGGAAAAGGAAAAGATCACTAGGGCACCTCGGGATTGTGACACCCGTACTCACCTAAAGAAGGTGAGCCCCCTGAGGGGGTCAAAAACGTGAATGATACCGTCATTGCAATTTACCAAGTGCTTCGTCATCATGAAAAAATGTGGCTCCGTGAATATATTATACCTTACGTCATAAGGTAACAGAAAAGTCATAGAATTCTACACCAAGAAAAAAAAATCAATATTACAGTATACGGTCTAATAAAAAAGTTTGCTTACAGAGAGGGTATTGAAAAGTTATAATTTCACTAAAAATAGGAGAGATAATTTTTATTTGTTATTCTTAAGGTGACTGACTACATTCGAAACAGTGATTTTAAAAGAGTGCATAAATGAATATTTTTTCTGATATTTAGTGTCTTCTACTGAATTCGAATATACATATAAAATTGTTTCAAGAATATTATTTAAATGCAATTTTTTTTGGCAAAGAATGATATGTTTTCAAAAGCTTCCCCTTATATGGAAAATGGTTCTATAATAGTAATATTTTACATATATATAGTTAGAACTCCTATACAGGGCCTGGGCTAGGATTTTAAAAAAATAATCATTGTTTTAAAACTTGCGGTCAGTTAAAATAATAATCAGGTTTTTTTAAATAAAAATATCTCTACTCTAACATATTAAAGTATGAAGAAGTCCATTCCTAAGCAATATATTTCAAAAATCCTACTTCAGGCTCTATACAGAAATCTCAGCTATATGGATTGAAAATAGTATAGAATCATTTTTCGTAAAAAGAAAATGTTTTAAATATGTAATATATATATATTATATATATATATATATATTTGCTAACATAATTTTTATTAATTATTTTTTCTTAATAGCTTTTTTAATGATTTTTATTGTAATAATATTCTTTAAACATTTTTAAATGTATATTCTAATTCAAGTGACACTAAATTACAAAAAAATTATTCATTTACATGCTTTTGTTAAATCAAGGTTCCGAACGAAGTCAGTCAACTTAAGACTTCTCAAGAAAAATACACCCATTTAAATTAATACATTTCTCCCAGAGTATTTGACCTTTTGAAAAAAATTCATAACTGTAGAACAGTGCTTCTCAAACTTTCAATGTAATCTCACCCCCCTCTACGCAACAACTATGTATTGTATGCAATAATAATGTACATTCAACGCTAAAACTATAATGCAACTTTAATTATATACTGCACAAATTATCAATCTAAGTATTATATTGTGTACATAATTTTGTATATGACAAACCCATGGAAGTCACTAGTAATTACTAAACTTGTTTTTAATTTAGTATGGATAAATTAATTATCAAATACTTTTTGCCTCACTGATACATTTATAAGTATTTTTTATCAGTGTGAATAGGTATTTTATTTTTTATTGTGTCAGAATGTATTTTGTATTGCTTCCTTTCAGTAAACTGATAATTATTTTAAATCTTCTGATCTTTTTTTTCGATATGCTCGAGCCCTCCACATAGAGTTTTCACGCCCTCTAGGGGGCACGCCCCACAATTTAAGAAATGCTGCTGTAAATCCCAACAGATTACGTAGGAAACTTTTATTTCACCTTTTGAATGATATAATTTGTGTTGTCAGATAACCGACCTCACAATAGTTTTTTTTTAGTTCCGGCTAAAATAAAAAGTCTCTCGGGTTGAGATGTGGATAGTAGGGCGAATAAGACAAAATTACAAAGCCACGTTGCTTTGATTCCTGAACCACATAAGATAAGTAAGCACGTCCATTTTGGGCGTACGTTTTTAAGGACAATGTCACACTGTTATTTAAATGTGGCATCATACAGTTTGTTCTAAAGGAATAGATACTAGAGGTGGTGTAACCTTTGTACAGGTAATCTGTTGAGATGACTTCCCGACAGTTTAAAAAAAGACAGTATGGTTTTCCCTGCTGACTTCTGCACAGCCTCCTTGGAGAATATGAGTGTGTACCTGTGTTTCCCTTCCTTGCTTATACCTTTGGACTTTAGATCATTACGATAAATCCATCCATGGAAACAAACCAGCAATAATAGTTATAATTTGTTACGTTTGTAACAATAGGCTGTCCGCTAGGTCTATCCTCTGTAACTCGGATTTCTTCATTCCAGCCAAATTGGCTCTAGAAGATAGAACAATCCCACGCCAAACATAAACGCCACTACCGGATGGTATATAAATAGATAGAAATAGTCATAGAGATAAATTATAATATAGACGGTTATGGAGAAAAGTAGATGTTGTGAAAGATATTTCCGCATTAAAATTAGTTCCTGAACTACTGTTCGTAGCTACTTGAAAGATAAAAGATCTCGAAGGATTTTGCTTCGGCAGTTTTGAGAGATTGCATCTCAGTTCAGATAAGTAACAATTGGTACTTACCCTTTAGCTTGTTCTACCCGCACATCGTGGGCTCTTTTCCAACGTTTAAATTAATTTTAAAAAATAAATTATTGTAAATACATTTTGTAATCATTTTGGGTACTATTTACTGGTTTCTCTGTCCCTACTGCATTCAGATCCCATAGGAAATCAAATTAATGAGAGTAATCTTCACTTCAATAAATGTGAAGCCGTGAAGGCACCCTGAAACATTTTTCAGAATCAATTTATGTGAAGAATATGTTTTACCTTGATATCTTAGTTATATTGTTACGAATTTTGTGTAGGATACTTAAAATAGTGTAAATAATTTATATCTGGATGTGTAATGCGTTTTTATTACTCTCTATGGTGTATTTATTTTATATTGTAATATTCGCAAGCAACACCATCCCTTACATTATAATGGCGATTCAATGGGAACTTGGCGAAATCTTGGTGATATAGACAAGTGGGCATCATTTCTGCCGACCATTTTTGGCGAATTTGCTTTACAGAATGCCTGGAAGGTTATGTGTTTGATTGTTTTGTCATAAAAATAAGGTCTTACATCAACAACTTAAGTTTGAAACAAATAGGCGCCCCAACTGCCTCAATTTCACCTAATGAGTTGCAAAAGTAAAGAGCTTCAAGTCCTGTGAAAATTACGAATTATTATTCATCATTAGGAAAAGCGGAGTCGGAATAAAAATACTATCATTATCATGTGTTAACCTGAGTCCTTGTTAAATTATGTACATGGAGTTTGATCCTTTCGGAGACAGTTTGCTACGCCTTGTCAAGGGTCTTTTATGTTCTTGAATATAAACGCTCATTACCATGAAAAGAAGTCATATAAGTACATAATGCATAAGAATTATTTTTGATCAATGATCTTATATTGAAATGTAAGTGTTTATTGCGCATGCGGGAATGTAATTAATGATAGGTAGCTTGTACTGAATGAATCAGTAAAGTCATAAAAAGTAATAAGTAGAAATGTGTCGTAATTTTTTTAAGTGAATAATTTCACAAAAATTAGGCAAAAAATTGATTTTTCTATTTTTATTGAGAAATCAAAGTAAGTTTTTTTTTTTAGAAATGGTCAATTTTTATTTTTACATGTTAAAATGTTTCATAAATTCTCTTTTATAAACGTTGTATTTTACATTGCTACTTTGTTTTGAATTTCTCGTTTTGTTATATGCGAACAAACTTTATGATCGATATTTATCAATAGTATGGTGAAAAATATTAGTGGTCACCAAAAAAAAATGCCTCCTTCGCCTAGGTGCTTAGTAATCTACATTTTTAACCCTCTTTCTTGTTAGGAAAATTTTCTAAGTTTTCTTTCTCGTCATTTTGAAATAATATCTAAATTATATTTTTAGAGGCATTTGTCATTCGTATTTCTCATGATGCTATAAGCATATTTTATTCATACATGTGGACAAGGAATTTTTAAAATACGACAATAGTGTTGTAATAAAGAAGGTATGTGTGTGGAAAATCCTTTTCAACAAAATATGATGAATACCACATTCTGATCCATAGTTACACATTTTTTTATTCGGAAACATACAAATAAATTATAATTTTTAAAAAACTAAAAAACACACTATATTAATTTTTATAATTTCTTACTAGTTCTATTCCGAAATGCTGAGTTAGTGTAAAAATGTAGTACAAAGCACCCCACGCTTTTATCACAATGATATTAATTTTCTCGTTAATCATTTTATTCTTATATTAAGAATTATTTTTTTACTTTTTAGTTCGATTCGTTACAAAAACGTGTTATTTAGGTTTTTTTTTAAACTATAATTTATTTTTTAATTTTTTAGTTCGATCTACAATAAAAACGTGTTTTTTTAGTTTTCTAAACTATATCATTTACTCATTGTTGAATTTATCCTTGAGTTTGATATTTGGTGCCGGAATTACGTGGCTGCTGGAATTAGTCCTGCTCTTCAATAGATATTACGTAACAGGTCTGAAGGGTATTTATTCTCTAAGTTTACAGGGCCTTGGATGAGTCCTGTATCGTTATATTTCAAAGATTCCGTCTCTATAAATACAGGTCAAACTAATAAAAGTGAGTTAAGAAGAAATATCAAGCGTCGATCGTATTATCACCTTTTAAACGTATTGCTAGAATGGTAATTATTATCATCACTTCTAAACGCATTGCTTTATAAAAATAAAAAATATTTAGCAGTTAAAACAAATTATTTTTTTCACATGTACGAGTCTTTTTTTTTTACTTCCATTTTCAGAAAAACTTGACAATTGTTTATATTATGGTAAGCAATTGCTGACACACCCACCCTCCCGTTTCTCACATAAAGAAAGCGTTTTTGTTTGTTTATTTCAATTAATCACAAGTGTATTCGCTTTTAAAGTTGTACCTTAATTCTTTTTAGTCGTTAAATCTGGAAATGGTATATGCAATAAGTCGCCAAATCTAAAAATGGTATATGCAATAAGTCGCCAAATCTGGAAGAGGTATATGGAATTAGTCGCCAAATCTAGAAATCGTTATTCCTGATTATCATAATCAGGACAATGGAACATGGTCCTTGACAAGTGTGCAAAATTTGGAATTAATCTGACCTTCTAAAGTGGGTAAAAATCGAGTTCAAAGATTCCGTTACATACAAGTGAAACTTATAAAAGCGTGTTAAAAATGGAGTACTTGAGAACTTTACCATCGAGAGATTTCTTGAAATCAAAACGTTTCAAAATGCCGTGATATGCATCCATTTGTGGAAGCTATTTGAACTCAATAATATCAATAATGACAGCATTTAGAGACATTTTTTGAATTGGCAATGTTTTTCGATTTGATGAAATTGATCGACGGTGTGATACTAAGTATCAAAAACATTGCCCTGAACCCACATCTATTCCAAACTTATGACATTTAAAAGATAATTTTGTATGTAATTTTTGAACGAATCTTCCTGTCATTTTAAAATATCGATTTTATAGTAATGCAGATTATGTAAAAAGAAATGAGCTCTTCTGTATTTTCTGTTTTAAATATTGCGCATTTAAATGTTATAAATATTTATAAGCACATCATAATTTATTCTCTTATAAACCATGTTATATGTGCATTTTTAAATCTTCAAGCAAAATATTTTGGACTTATATTATTACGGTTAGATATATTTTGATAGATACTTGGTCTGACGCAAATCATAATTTCTAAGACATCATCACCGATTTTTTTCAAATTTTAAACGCCCTTCTTAGCCCTTTCCTCTGGCTAAAAAATGGAAAATATGCTGCATTTTACTGTAATCAACACGAAATGAAATTAGCAATTGCCTCCGACGAAGTTGAAGTAACTACGTCATTTTTCTAAGCCGAAATACGAAAATGTAAAAAATAGTTTTTCGTTCATTTTTTCGTGTACTTTGAAACAATACAAACTTAGTACTAATTTCCATTTAAATATTAGGATATTAAAACTAACCACAAATATTTAATACAAAATTGAATAGAACTGACATATAAAACAGAGTAAAAAAGTTTTGCGATAGGGTTCATCTCAATTTTATTGGGAAAAATTTGTTTTTTAATTTTCAAATATTTTTGGGCAGTCAATACACAGGAGCCCTTGATACAAATTTTTTTTGTCAAAACAAATCCGACAAATATTACTCTTAATATTAATGTTATAATTAATTATATTAATCGTTAAGTTATTTTTAAGTGAAAAATAGCTCAAAAATTTAGCATAGATTTCAAAAATAATTGACCATCTAACCTTTAGCAGGAAAATAAATCTTTAACAGAGGTATCTAGAAAATTGAATTTCTCATTTACATTCCGACAGTATATCTCAAAATTGTTTAATATTTCTGGACACTGAATACAAAAAATATCGCGATACTCAAAAAGATGAAATATCTTCTTACCGTAAAGGATTTGAAATTGATTACAGTATCTTTGAACATTTCGGATAAAATCTTCGATAGAGTGCTCGTAAGTTGCTGAGTATTTGAAGATGTCTTTGAAAAATTACTTATGAGAAAATGATGAATGGCTAATTGGAAATAATTATTTCAAAGTCCACTTCGAATAAAATAAATTTTATACAAAATTATAATTGTCCCTCCTTTCCAAATTATTTTGCGTTTTGGTAGAAGTATTTTGTCCCTTTATATGCTACTAAATTACATTTTTCCCTTTGTTTCTAAAATAGTCTTATTTAATGTACACTTTAATTTGAATATTATCTGTGAAATGGAAAAGTTAATGCTACTGCAAAAGTTTAATTGCAATATTAGCTGTATGCGTTCTGTTTCTAATGGACAGGAATTACCAGACATTATCTATCTTTTTTTCGATTGAATTATAATTATTATTTTAATTTATTCAATTTCAAATACTAAGAGTATTATTTCGCGCAATGATAGTTAAAAAGTAATCATCTGAAACTTGAAACAGAAGAAAAATCTGTTTACGTCTTTGAATTTATGATTCGAAAATGGCAATCATTCTTTGTGAACTTTTATAAGTCATAGCCCTAACGCTTTAAAAAAAACATGTAGCTTCCGGCAAAAAATCCACATTAATAAATATGAAATTGTGTATCAATTACCTAATTACTAGATGAATTTAAGAATTGTTTTTTTCACACAATTTAGAACCCATTAAACCGTATAAACTCCCGCCTCAACGTACCATCAATACCTATCTTACTGCTCCCTGCCGCACAAGACCTCCCTTTTTTCGTCAGGAAAGTCACGTTGTGTTGTTCACCGATTAAGTAAATGATATATTTTGATTCACAATGCCCAGCAGTCAGCCAATCACGATTCATGGTTCAAACGTGATGTAGTTGTTTTCAATTGAAGAGCATGTTTCTCCACCTGGTCCTTATTGTAGTGCGATTAGACATCCCCAAAAGAAATTAGGTATGATATATTGAGTGATTTTGATGTCACTGGTGTTGGTTATATCAATTGATTCGGTAATACCCAATTCGTGCTCACTCCAGTGTGAATTCTTGATTCGAAATGTAACAAATGTTCTCTCCCTGCTTGTGTTCCGCTTCATATATGCATATAGGTAATCCAATAGAAAATGTTACTCTTATTTTAATACCAATTTTTTTAAAGACATTCGTGAAAAAGATTTTTTTTTCGAGAATTGTGTTAAATAACAGTATAAGTTATTTCATTACTTTTATATATTTAAAACCTAAGCCAATGGACTCAGAAACATTTGAACAATGCTATTCATCCACACACACAAGAACGCACTACATGAAAAAGAACTTTTTATGTTTTTTGTCGGTCCTGGAAGTAATAGCTGAATAGTCATGGTCGCGGCTAGCGTCGATTCTGTCGAGCCCCGGAGTCACTAAATACTCACTGTGTTGATGGACTGATACACGTTGAATCTGTTGAGATTCAAATTACTCATAAGGGCAGGCTAAGAGAAGAGGGTGAATCAGCTCAGGTGTTGTTTTTGTCATTTGATGGCAGCTGCAAATGCTAAGGTCCGCCGCAAATAGATCCTCCTCCCTCATATAGCTTCAATTTGTGGCATTAACCACTTGCCTGATTATTCCGAGTTATCTCGGGTTCGTAAATATTTCAGTTAATTATTATCCCGAAAAAACTCGGGGAAAGCATAATTTGTCAGTATGATTTGTTTTATCACGGTTTTAATCGGCCTGGAGGAAATGAAAAAAAATATATATTCTGCTTTGATTGGAAGTTTGCCAAGTTTTGTGGGTTTCGCCGCTCTTTTACCCGGCACGAGTTTTCAATATTGTATAGTATACGTCAGCTGTGGATATAAATAAAAAAAAAGTTGAAAAAAAAAATAAATAATGACAAAATAGCGAAAGCGATGATTTTCAGATAGTTTATGGTACATAGAAAATAGGTGTGACGTTTGATTATTGTGGTTTGAAATATTATTTGTTTAATTTATTTATTTTTTTATATTTTTTTATTTTTTTGTTTTTGTGTTTCGGTTTCCGCTTTTTTCCTGCTACGATTGTTTTTCAAATCGTTGCGATGCTTTGGTTTAATGCATAAAGAAAAATAGTTGCGTTGAAAAAAAGTAAATAAGGTAATGACGCAAAATAGCGAAAGCGATGATTTTTCAGATAGTGATTATGGTGGACATAAAAAAAAGGGGAAGTGATTCTTCTGTATGTAGCCTTACTGAAACAGTGTGCTCCCATAAAAGAGATTCCAGAGGTAAGCCAGTAAGAAAAGAGACCAGTGTATAGAATGTCAGGTAACACTTTGTGTTGTCCCTTGCTTTAAAAACTATTCTACAAAGATAAATATTTAAGTTCCTTCCATTTGACCGAGATAACTCGGGATAGTAAACTAATATTAAAACTAAATGCTTTTACACCTGTAAAAAATTAAAAATACAACATAAAACCTACATATTTTGTTTTGTGTCATTTCCTTGTATTTAATAATAAAATAAATAAAATATGATGATTTTTAGCAATTTTTTTTTCAAAAGAATTTGTAAGGGAAGCGGTTAATAAACAATGAATCAATCGACTGTGCTTAATTTCATCTATTAAGAGTTTTTATATTCAAAATAATAATAATAATTTTTTAATGTAAGTGAATGTTCATTAATCTCGCCCTCTAAAGTAATGCGAGAACAATTGGCAGTGGACCTCATAATTTTGAACCACGGGCAAATGACGAGGTAGACATTTGAGGTGGTACCCGACTCTCCGAACATCCGCGTTAAATTGAGGGCTTTGAGTCATGACATATATTCAACGTGCATCAGACCTCTTCGAGTCTTGTGGCATAAAAATTCGAAACCAGGACTTTACAGGCCTGCCACGCGTGGTCGTGAACAGGATCACTAGGCTACTGCTGCCACAAAAATACTCGTTGTAAATATAATGAAAGTTATAGCACAAGCTTATGGGAACTAAGTTTTTTTTTTTAAATTAACAGTAGATTCAATGGTGTTTTAACATCTGGGATATTTTCCGTGTTTATCTCGTTAATTGTTCGTGTTTTTGTTTAATATTTACTGTAGCTATTAATGGCATTTCATTTAAATTGAGATATTAAATTTTTTTTAATTATTTCAGAAGTAATGTACAAAGTCTTGAATGAAAGTTTTCTTATATTTTAAATGTAAAATATATGGATTGCCCAAATGAAAAGTAGACGGAATGTGCAATTGTGTCAGAAGGATTACAGCTATAACAGCGTCACCTAACATAAATATAAAGAGAGGCAGGAGGTGTACACTGCATGCGACGTACAATAATGAAACCAGTTCGTGATAGAGGAAATACATCAAAAGTAAAGTCGTACTGTTCATGGATGCGTCCATATAGGAACAATGTGCGGTAGTATGGTTTTCTGATTACTGAAGTTGAGCTGGATGCGGGCATCTATCTATATTCGAATGGAAGCAGTCTATGGTGAGGACTGCTTAATTTGAGCAATTTGTGCAATTTTTTCGTGAAGAGCAGCAAACGATATCAGACCTTCATGAGAATTCCGGTTCAAACGTGAAATACAGACAACTTTGAAAAAATTCCTTTGGAAAGTGTTAGAACACCAAACGTACAGTCCGGATTTATCTCCCTGAAACCTTCCACGCTTTTTTCGACTTAAGGGAGCATTACGTTTCCATTTGGAAGATGAGGTGAAGGAAGCTGCGCAGGACTTTCTCGAAAATCAACTACAATCTTTTTACAGTGAAGGCATAGACTTACTGTGGAAACGATGGAACCAGACGATTTATTTTGATTTCCAATTTAGGTATTCTTTTTATTCAATTTGCCCCCTTTACATCCGGGCAACACTTATATTATGCATTTCCCTTACTTTGAGCACATGAAATTATGGACTGATCAATTGTCTAACAACCTCGCACTTCAAAGAATGACTAGGGCTATTGGGGGAATGCCCAAAGGAACTAAACTCATCCGAAGAGGGTTTAGAGTTACAAACCGATCTCTCGGGAAGCAATCATCCCCACGTTCAGTCTTTATTGAAAAAAAAATCAAAGTTTACGTTTTAAACAGCAAAAGACAGTAAAATAACAAATAATATTTGAAGGTAACTGCACGGTATACATACGTGTACGTGAATATAAAACAAATATAGAAAGCAAATATAATAATAATGAAAGAAAACGTAAGGGGTATAAGAGATGGAAGAAAGAATGTACGCGTATTCCAACTTTCTCACAAATACATAAAAAAATAATACTATTGTCCAAAACAAATACACCATACAGACCAAAAGAAAAAAACAACAGGAAACATAAATAATGATAATAATAAAACGTTTCTTTTGAATAATATTTTGAGTTGACGCCATCACTTCCTGTTGTTATTTTTTTCTCTTAATTGGTCCTTCAGTTAATTAGCGACATACCTCGTAATTTTGAATCAAGTTCAAGTGATGAGGACAAAACCTAAACCCATTCTCTAAATTCCCATACCAAACCAGCGCGAGGATTTTGAACTTCGACATATGTAAAATGCATTAGACAGCAGTAATGGCACCAGACTCAAACCTGTGATTCATCAGAAGCAACGCCGCCGTCCCTTAATTCGCGATCACCACACCTCGAATGAAATTAAGCAATCAATACTTCTTATATAATTATAAAATCTTCAAATTTGTAAAAGTGCGCCAAGCTTCTACAAGACGTATTAAGAGTTAAAGCAGTTTATTGAAGTGAGTGAATTCGGAAGACATGAAAGGCAGAAAAAACATGTCCGTTCTTTCGAATTAAGTAATTAAGAAATTTAACATGAAATCGATATGACAATGAAAATTTCAGCTGAATAATTCATTAAGTTACATCATCAAAAAAAAAAAAAACTAAATAGACCATAGTCGAGTAATACGGATTACCGAGGTTTTGGTACTGTTTATAGCTGCTAATGTGCGTGGGAAAACCTTGAACTATACTGAAGAAAGACTCTCATGATGCATTGCAAGAAGAGTTGACCACTTATTGTTGTCGTGTAACTCGCTACAGAACAAAGTGTATTTTACGATTTTCAAAAGTTTCCGCAGGAAGGTTTTCAATCACTTTTACTTACTTGTATACGTGTGACATGAACATTGAAGTTAAGCATAATGTACACCTAAAGAACTCTTGTTTGAAATATTCTGGTCGTTTTTTAGCTGCCCATGTGTTTTGTCTTTCAGTTTAAAGGTTTATTTTCCAAAATGGAATTATGGAATATCCAGTATTTCATAATACCAGGCAAAATATACTGAATAAAAATAAAGTAAGAAAATGAGTTTGGAGAATAATATTGATTGTTAAACAACAGTTACTAATTATATAAATAGTGTTACGAATTTTGCATAAAATGGTGTAAATAATTCAAATTTGGATGCGCAATGCATTTATTTTACTCTATTTTATATTTATTTTACGTTAAAATTGTAATATTCACGAGCAACGCCGTCACTTACGTTATAGTGGCAATTCAATGAGAACTTGGTGAAATCTTGGCGATAAAGCCAGGTTGGCGACTTTTATGACCATTTTGGTGACATTTGCGACAACTTTTGGCGAGTTCGGGACCCTCTGCATTCTTCTAGAAATTAGCGGAGACATCCACTAATTTCACGATTTAAGACGCAAGCGGATTTTTCTCGAAGTATCCGCCTGGCTTATAAATAGAGAGATACTTGCCGAAACGAGTCAGTCTTGTTTCAACCAGTGATTATAGTGAGTATGGTTTTGACCAACGATTAGTTAGTCTTCTTTCAACCAGCGATTAACGAGTTTGGTTTTTCAAACTTGGTCGGTCAAATCAAGTCTAGTAGACTTGATTTGACCGTGATTACCGATTAGCTCGGCTGTTGAATAGGACGATCAGTGCTTGTGAATAATCTTTCACATACGTGTATTTTAAACACTGATAATTGTGTTTGAGTGCTATTAAAAGTGTGTAGACCTTCTGATATTTATACTGCGAATATTGCTGCTGAATCCTGTATTTCAAGGATTGGATTTTCGACAGTAAATTCTCATCGCTCTTTAAAGAACTGTCTTGTTCTTTGCGACTGATTTGCAAAAAATCCTCGAACCCCGATCAACGTAACAATGGTAATATAGCCCAATCAATTTAAAACTAATGTCCATTTATTTAAAAGTTAAATCCATTGGAATGGAAAGAAAATATAAGAAACAGGCAGGAAAACTGGATCTTATGTAATAACGTACTTCTCATATAAAAAGTATTAGAGGATAAACTAAAAGAAAAGGACAAAAAGAGGCAGTCAGAGGCTTCAGAACAAAGGAAATTCAAAGACACCTAGTTAAGAAATCAGACCGAACTACTAGAGATGACTCCAGTATTAGCAGGAAAGAATCATTCCATTCTGATAGATCATTTGTAATGGAAAACAAAGACGTTGTATGTATTTTCTGTAACGGAAAATTCTCTGATCAACGAGGGAAAATTTGCTTTAAATACTCGAACTCTGTTTTCTGTTGGTTTACCTTGAATGCATAGGAGTAGAGAAAGAATATTATAATAGTGATTTTTGTAAATATAAAATCAAAACAGAAATGACTTAGGTATTTTCAAAAATATGGCTTTTATAGTTAAAAACAACAACGTTTTATGAAATCTGAATTAGTTTTCTAATGATTTAAATCAGTGATTCCCCCAACATTTTTATCACCGCGGACCAACCAGCGTGTTATAATTTTACCATGGAACACTAAATGGGGAGGGGTGATTAAGCATGACTTTAAAATAAAATAGGTACACCAAAAAATCAATAAAAGTGAAAGTCGCAGTAACCCGAGAGAAATACTCCACTGTAAATAAAATAGAAATAATTTAATGTTCCTTGGGCGGCCCGGTACAGGTTCACGGGTCGGAGGCTTAAGCCACCTATTCCATGTTACTCAACTATTCCATATTACCCTCCATTTATCGTTTTTTTAAAAAAAAATCTTTTTTATAACAACAAAATAAATATTATTCTTTTTGACAAGTGAATTTTGGTAATTTCTTTCAATCGTTTATATCATATATCCATGATGAATTTGGAGATTTTTTCATGAAAAACAAGTAAAGTTATTTTAAACAAAACATCAATCATTGGCATGGCCAAGTAATTTTAGCGCGTTTTTCACATGTTGTATTTTACAATAATGCAACTAATGAACTTTTTACTAACAGAAAGTAGTGTGTACTGTACTAAAAAAAAACGATTAAATTTAAATATGATTCGGCTCATCTAGGGCACAAATGCGACAAAATGCCGAAAACCCGAGGTCAATGGGTTGCTTATTGGCTGAGAAAAAGGTATGACAAAATATGGAACGAAGACGAAGACGAAATTTGCGTCCTAATAGCGCTTTTGTTCCACTACGTGAAAAACGCGCTAAAAATGTAAATGTATTCCGTAATACCTGACTCTCACTTACCTTTAACCAGTGCATTGTTGGTTGGCGGTAATCTTCCTTAGGAAGAAGTTAGACTCAAATAAAATTACCCCTTTTCAACTACTTGCAGAAGTGTAGTTAAATATAAGATGCCCGAAAACACTGAAATTGCCAATTTCGACCCAAACACACATTTGTGATTTTTTTTCCATATATATATATATATATGAAAAAAATTTATATATATACATATTGTTTTATGTTACATAGAGGCTTAGTTACATGAATTACATAAAATCATAAAAATCATAAATGGGTTTTTAATCTCTCTGAAGTTGGTTTTAAATTGTTTAAAATCTATCATGACAATTTTGGTAACTCAAAATAGTGTACATGTATTTCTATGAAACTGTGTTTGAATCTAATATTTATATTATTTTCTAGAGAATGTACCAAAATAATTCTTACTCTATGAACGTTTTGTGAGTTATGGCCTATAATTTCTATATTGCCCTCGTGTAAATATGACACAGTTCTTATAATATTTATTTGATAAGCTCTAAAATTTTAATATGTTTATAAAACATTAAAATTTTAGTACATTCACTAGATAAGATATTTAGTTTGTTTTAGTATTGCTTCTATATGTAGAGAAATAAATTTATAACTGCTTAAAAAGGTTTTGTTAAAAATGATATTCACTTATAATGGTGATTTTTGAAAAACTTAGAAAATTTATTTTAAACATGACTGGTTAATTAATAGTATTTATTGTTATCGATTCTTAAAAAAGTATTTAAAATGTTTTAATGTGCTATTTTTCAAAAAATACACAAAACGTGTTCGGATACCTCATATCGGAAGCATATTTCACTTTAGTTTTTCGCATATTTTCGTAATTAACTTTTTTAATGATTAGGGTTCTCAGGGGTGTTAATTTTGTCTCGAGGGGTCAAAATATAAACAATTTTCAAACAGGTATACTTCCTTTGAATTAAAATTAAACAATTTGAAGTTTTTACACATTATTTACAAAGAAATATGGTTTCAAAAAAGTACAAGATGTTTGAAATATAACCATAATTTTGAAAATTATAAGCATATGTAAATAAGAAATAATTTTGTAATAAATTTTAAGTAATTTTTGCATTGCGTACGCTATTTTCTAAAATAGTAACCTTTTATGTATAAAACTTTATAGAATTATAAAATCTATCATACTCTTTAAACCCTAGTCATTTAAGAATAATGTATATTTTGTATTTCAAAATATTTTTAAAATATTGAAATTTTTTAAAAAAAGCTTTGAAAACATAATTTATATATATTTTTAAATATATAATTTATTATTCAATTTATTTAAAAATACTATGGTGTAATAAGGATACATTTAACTTTATAAATCAACTTATTGCTAGTAATTAAAGCTACTACTTTAGAAAGTAGCATGTGCAACGTAAAACTTAATTAATATTTCTTACTTTCATATGCTTATAATTTTTAAAATTATGATTATATTTTAAACATTTTACACTTTTCTGAAGCCCCATTCCTTTATAAGTAATGTGTAAAAGATTCGAATTATTTAATTTTAATTTCAAAGAGGTACATGTATTTGAATATTGTTTATATTTTCAGTCCTCTAGTGAAAGTTAACACCCCTGAGACTCTTTAAGGATTTGCTGATAGAATAAAATTAATAAAACCAAACAAAAGATCGATTAATGAAAAATAAGAACGAGCCTTGAACAAAGTACCTTTATTAACCTTTTAACTGACATGTCCGAGATTATCTCGGGAACTGTATTCGTGCCTTAAAATGTCACACTCGAGTATTATACGGATTATTATAAAATGGATGCTCTAGTATTATACCTGAAAACAACGTATTACATTTTAAGAATTTCGAATCTAAGTGGTAGAAAAGCTTTTTTTATAATTATGATGATACAGCTTCTGGACTAAAGAATCCTGACAGACTACCTACAGTAGATGACCTTGCCTATCTTAGTGAACGGTTAAGAGGTAGTATGCTGACTTAAAACGTGGTCACACAGACACAAAAGATGCTGAAATCTCAGGTCACCCAAATTCTGCAATTGTTCCAGAAAAATTTAAAAAAGTCCATAAAATCAACTTAGACGATCAGAAATTGAAGTTGTGTGACATAGCAGAGTATTTGAAGTTATCAAAAGGCAGTTTGCGTGATCATTTGCCAATACGAAAGCTGTGTTCAAAGTGGGTGCCGCGCGCGTTTGCTCACTGTCAATCAAAAACAACAACGCACCGACGATTCACAGCACTGTTTGGAGCTGTTTAACCCAAATATATAGTTTTTTACGTAGGTATGTGATATTGGATGAAACATGAATCCGTTACTACACGCTTGAATCGAAAAGATCGTCAGCTGAATGGACAGCAGCTGGTGAGAGCTGAACAAAGCAACCAAGAGCTCAAACGTCAGCTGGCAAGGTTTTGACCTCCGTATTTTGGGATACACCTGGAATTTTGTTAATTAACTACCTTGAGAAAGGAGAAATCATTAGTAGTGAATATTACATGGCGTTATTGGATCAACTGAATGAAAAAATAAAGGAAAAACGTCCTTTAATACAAAAGCAAAAAGAGCATTTTCACCAAGACAATGATCCATGACACAAATCCAAGAAAAGGATGGTCAAATTGTTCTTGGAATTACTTTCCCACCCGCAGTACAGTCCATATCTAGCCCCCAGTGACCATTGGCTGTTTTCAGACCTAAAAAAATGCTCCAAAGAAAGAGATTTGGCTCAAATGAGGAAGTGAATGCCGAAATTAAAGCCTATTTTGAGATAAAAAAAAACAAATAGTTCTACGAAAAAGGTATTAAAAAAATTAAAAGAACACTGGGCTGTAGGAATCACTCTTGAAGGGGAGTATCTTGATAAATAAAATTCAATTTTGCCTACAAGTTGTTATTTTATTAGTTAGGCCCGGGACTTTTTAAGAGTGATGTGTGCAAAACGAATTTTACCCCTGTCACGCTGCGTGGCAGGCTCCTCAAAAGAATATGCAGTTGCTACAAATCCGTAAAAATTTTTATGTATGTAATTCAAAATATCAATTCTTAACTATTAAGAAAATTTTATTGTGTTCAAGGTATTTGATTTTTGCAATAAAAATATTTGTCACTTTATGTACCCAAATGATCAAAAAAACCGGACAGTTTAAGGGTTAAAATGGACTCATTTTTAAGAAATTTTTTTCCTCTCTGGGTCTATAGAAATATTTTATGTTGCATTCGAATGCTCCCTCTCTCTGCTTCATATTCTCCATTTAACAAGTGCGCGTTGTGGTTTTTCTCTTTCAAATCTATTAGTTCTTATTGTTCATTTTCTGCATAATTCGTGTCTTTAAATTTGTTGAACCTTAACGATGCTTAAAAAAACCACCACAAAACAACCATTCTTGGAGCGTAATGCTTTTTTATTTATTTCAAAACGTCTATTTTCTGACTTCGAATTGAGAGAAGAAATGATGGTGCGGTCGGTGATTAGTACTTTATGCGTCCTTTAAACACGGTCCAATGACACAAATATCACCCCAGATGCGAATACGCATCCATCTTTCCTGGCATGCACGTTCGTGCCTACCATCGATTAATTGAAGCACGCTAGGGCTGCAGAATCACAATTGTTAATCCCCGACACATGCCTCCCAAACCCAAACTTTTATTTAACAAGCAGATTAGCCTGGAATAAAAATTCTTCGACATCGGTTTTTCTCTTTTTATGACTGTCGTTCGAAATTCCTCGGTGGAATCGGGAGGTGGTGGTGGCGGGGATCTTCAATCATGAGAGGTCAATGAACAAAAATCGTTTGCTTAAGTTCAGCTCTTAAGCACCTTAAGAATAAACAATGTTTGTAATAGAAACAAAATGATCTTGTAATGCCTATGTAGGCCTGACGATATTTGCTCACGAAGCCTCGTTATCTATCGATTCTTTTTTTTTATTGGTCATGTTAGTACGAAAATGGGTGGAGATCCAATTGATTGTTAGGTAGGCGCTCAAAATGTCTTGATTTTCATTAGTTGAATGTCTCGGACAATTTTTGCGATCCATTAAAAGTGCTCCAAAAATACAGTTCAGCATTTGGAACCATTTACAAGGGCGCCCATACTACTGAACTTTGTTCTATAAACCCGGACCAAGCAATTAGGATGATACACATTGGGTAAAAAAAAGTTTTATAGATAATCGTTTTAAAATAAATTTGTGCTTAATTCTATTGTTGGTGCTTAAGATTCTATCCTCATTGAAGATAATTGTCTAATGTTTCTAAATCATGCATAATTATGTAAACTAAATCCCTTTAAAAATCGTGTTTGCCACTCCCAAGTCAATTAAGATATAATTACATGGGTTCGGATAATTGATATTTTTTTTGTTGGCATTTTAAAGTTTGTTGAAAGAGCAAAAAATATCCTTAATGCCTATTCCGATGACGAAAAGGAAATGAATGATGCAGCTCCTGTTCCCACGCTATCATATCAAGTATGCGCAGTTCTTTAGTCGCACATTCCAGTAATGAAATAAACAACAAAATGGATGAAATCGAACAATTTGCTAACAATTTCATGCTAAAAAAGACAATGCAAAGAAAAATATCAGATTTTTTTCATCAAAATTCAATAAATGTTTTGTTTTTTAAAAAGCTTGAAAATTTGACATTAAATTTCTTTAAGTTCTTGCAGTTGTTTAAATTTAATTGATTTTTATTTCGTGCATACTTATATGCACATATTTAGGAAAATAAAATGTATTCTAATAAACTTAATTTTGTTGAATACATGTTTTTTTCCGAAACACGAAAAATATTTTAGTCCCCCTCAGTTTCGTGTTAAACGATTTTTAATGTAATTATAAATATGATTTTCTTTTTAAATTCATATTTTTTGTTAAACTTGTATTTCATAATTTCCATTAAATTTGAAAAATAATTTTATACGTTTCATTTTAATCTTAAGGAAACTGACTACGCTCAAAACCGGAATTTTTTTTAAAAAAGTATGAATGAATACCTTTTTGATATTTAGTGAGTTGAACTAGAATATGCATATGAAATTGTTTTAAGAGTATTATTACCAGAAAAAATTATTTATGTGCTATTTTTTGGCGAAAAATGAAGAAAGAATGACATTTTCAAAACATTTTACCTTTATGAAAAAGGCTTCGATAATAAAAATATTTTGCCTATGTGTATCTAATGCTTTTTTGTAGAACCTGAACTAGGAGTTTTGAAAAGTTCACATTATTTTCAGAGTTACAATCAATTTTAAAAAAACCAATGTTTTCTATTAAATTTTTCTACTCTAATGCATTAAAATATGAATAAATCCACTCCTAAATTATATATTTCAAAAATCCTTGTGTCAAGCTTTGTGCAGAGTTCTTTGTGCAGCTCAAAATATCATTATTATAGAAGCATTTTTCGTGAAAAAATTGTATATAATGTTTTCTTGTAATAACATCTTTAAAAGATTTTATACGTATATAATAATTAAACTGGCACTAAATATAAAAAAAGAAAAAATTTGTGCGTGTGCTTATAAACACACGATAGAAGTGAAATCTTCTTATTAATTCTGCGAAACAGAATCCCCTTGTCCGGATGTACTACGTTTTAGTTTACGACATTTTCTCTCATGTCGGCGTTAAGTAGTTCTCTTTTCCGTGCCCATCCATCGGTGGATTTGTTTATTCTATCCATTTTGTAAAGGGCAATTTTTAAATAATTATACATTCTTATATGGTTATATATACTCTTCTTATTCGCGCGGTATATACGATTTAAATGTCAATTAGTCTAATTATTTAAAAATATGTATATGTAAATTACTTATATGGATTATATTTGTGAAACGCATATGTTTATATGGTACTTACGTACCATTGCAACAATGCCAACGTTCAAGATAACTCTCCAAGTTTTCAACCCTGATTTCCCATATGTCGTACGCGCTGAATTGGCAACCATACTCGTATGTTTTTTCCCCTTATAAAGTCGCCAATACCGTTGCGGTAATACATAAGTACCATTTGTAAATTTTATATAACACCATATACTATATAAGGCTAGGAAAATGCCCTGAAAGCCGTTTACTTTTCTTAAAATTCTCTAAGCAAATAAAATAAGAGGGGACTCGTACATTTTCTCAATTAATGCTTTTATTTTCTCTTAATCTCTTAGTTGTCATCACTAATATAAACAGAAATATTGACAGATTTCTCACCACTTAGCTTCATTAAAATTTCCGAATTTAATTCTTTTGGTACATTTTTGTGCGTAAATTATCTTTCTTCTGAATCAAACAAATATATCCCATGTTCCGTTTCTTCTTATCTTCGTTTTCCTACATAAGATTAATCTTTTTTTTCCAATTATTTTCGCTTGCATTCCACTTTTCTCATTTACTCGCTGGAGTTGAGTGGAAGTGGGCTGTATTACATAAATACTTAAAGAAAAGAAAACTTCACGGGAAAAGCGTGCATGGAATTTTTACTTTAAAAAAAACACTCGCCCAAACAGTTTTCAATTCAAAACTGAAAGAGTGTTGCAGATTCCAGCATGATTGCCAAATAGAGACGAGAAAATCCAAATGAGCGTAACGCAGCCGATTCTTAATTTAGATCCACTCTTCAGCAAAACGCGCCTAAAGAAATTGTCACTTCAAAAAATTATCCATTTTTACTCTTCAAAATCGCGGCTCCAAACGTGTTCACAGTCACCAATGAAATACTTTTAAAAATGCTCTGACTTTGGTTGTGTTCTTGGAAGAAAGTGTGATGAATTTACACAAAGAAGGATTTTTTTCCAACCAATTAATTGAAAAAAATATTTCTTAGAAAAGTTCGGGTATTTATAAAAGCAAAGGCTTGTTTTGATCCCAAACTCAAAGTTGAAGTCTTCAGTAAAGGACATAATGATTAATACCATTAGAACATCAGTAGAATTTCGAACATTCTTCTGACCATTGAAATTGTAACCATGAAAGTTTAAAAATAATTTATTATAAAATGATGCTCCCCCACCGTGACTTTTTAATTGCTAATTATATTCCTATGCCTTAATTCTCAAGCAATACCATATAATTGCAACTTTTAGAACTTCGTTTGCGCAAAGTATTTTGTTTTTACTGTAGTAACAATACAAAAGTGGAATATTTTTTCAGTGTTTGAAAATTCTTCAGGGGAAAAAAATTCTTTTATTTTTTACCTTATAATTTCTGATATATGTAACTTCTAATGATTTACTTTAAGTGTTCTTTAACTGCCCTCAGCAAAACCAGGAAAAAAGTTTATTTGCAAAAACAGTTGGCAAAAAAATATTTATTTTTGCAACAGTTTATTTTAGAATTTTTAGATAATGAAATGCTACATCACACGCATATCCGTTTTTTATGTTGCATACTACTTGGTAAAAACATTAAACGTTTGAAATCCTAATAAGTTTTATTTTTAGAAAGAAAAAAAATTATAAAAAAAATAATTTCACAGTTGAATTATTATTTTAACCCATGCAAAGTAAAATCTGAGCTCAATTGTATTTTCTTAACACTGTTTTCTCGTATTCTAGAGCAATCCGTCGACAAAAGCCCTCGTGCAGCTGAACAGTGCGACGTTAATATTCACTCACTCACTCCTATTCTAGGCTATGTTCGGAACCGTAATTTTGAAAAAGTGTATAAATGACATAATAGAAGATCTAACAAAAGAAATTTTAACAAAAAGACCGTTTTTTATTTCAATTGATCGGTGACTCTGAAAGTAATGTGAATTTTTCAAAAGTCCTATTTCAGACACTATAGAGAAATTTTAGCTACATATAGGCGAAATACAGTTAAACCTGTTTTTGTGCGGTAGATAGGGACCGTATAAAAACCGCACAAAAAATATTCCAAAATTATATAAATTCTTACACATAACAAACAAATTCGTCGAAATATTACAGATTTTTTTTATGCAGTGGAGAGGAGAAAGCATAAAGAAAATCGCAATTTAAAAATACGCCAATTATTTGCGAAATTCATCAAAAAGCATTTCCATTACAAAATAAATAATTAAAACATATGGAAAAACTTAAAAAAACATTTAGTTTCTCATTGTATGAATGAAGAAGTTTTCAAAATGCACATAAATAATTCATTGCTATTCATCGTAATCCAAAGCGCTCATCATAACCTGTGATGAATAAGTCCAAAATCGCTTTCGTCACTTGAAGATACAATTTCAATTCACTTATTTTTTGGCACCATAAAGTAAGATATAAATTTTTACGACGAAGGTTGGTTGGTCAGTTGCTTGTAAATGTTACAACAACCAGATATGCATGATCAAATCTCTTTTTGAAATTTCATACTCCTTTCGGAATGGATATCTATTTTGAAAATGCTTTTCCAATTTGATGGAAAGTTGTATCCTTGCATATATTTTATCCACTCTCAAAGAATCCGGTTTTTCTTGTCCGACTTTATAATGTATCAAATTATTGATAATGTCACTGTCATTGAAAGTTTCGTCTTCAATCAAGCGCGGGTTGTTGGCTCGTTGAGAGAAAGCAACTGTGTGTACGTGCGTTGTCGGGAAACTGTGTATAACAAATGAACATAGTGTCTTGAAATGTATACATGTACATTGCAGTGGTGTAACTTACACCCCGTAGGAAAGGGGCTCATAACTCTAGGGGACCCAAGGCCTAACTCACGCCAAGTATGTATCTACCCAATTTATAAATTATTAACAAAAACCAATAGTCATAACATTACAGTCATTTAAAAACTAATGATGAGAGGTTAAAACTCGAATTAGCTAGGCACTCTGGTCATCCTCTCCCCCCCCCCTTCGACTGTAAAATATTAAAGACAAAACCTGACTTTGAAGTAAGGCCCTAACATTCTCTATCGCCACTGGTACATTGATAGAAAACGTTCCAGTGGCGCCAAAGTCGTTGGAATTCATATACCGCATAAAAAAAGATCTCACAGAAAAAAGGCACAAAAATAAAACCGCATAAAAAAGCACCACACAAAAATGGGTTCGACTGTATTACATTTATAGATACAGTTTTCAAAAAATCAGAAGGATTTGAAAAGATGTCCCTATTTTTTCTGCATTTTTTGCCAAAAAATGCATTTAAATATGTTAACAATGTTATATAAGTATATTTAAATACAAATGACCCTAAATATCAAAAAATTATTCTTCTACACCAGGGGTGTCGAGCCTTTATAGATCAACGTGCCATTTTTTCTAAAGAAGTGTTTAAAGATGTATACAAGTGCCGTCAATTAATTTGGGGGAAATAATAAAACTAAATGCTATCATCCCAAAACTCTATTTACTACGAAAAAATACCTTTTACACTGTATAGTTATAAATGTTTTAGTTATACGAGTAATTCAAATTATAAAGCAACATTAGTGTGACTTCTGTTGTTGCAGACTGGAAGACAAAGAACTTATATTAGGATTGTAAGATGTTACTTTTTGTAGATTACATGCTGAATTTGAGTCCTCTGCCAAATGGTTTCTCAGCAATTAATTATTGTTTCTGTGGTCCACTTTTTTTTTACAAGAGGATTTGTGATTTGTTTCAAAAAATACTGCTTTTCAGACGATGTTCAGCATATCACTATTCCAGAACATAAAACACATCGCTTTGTCGCCTTTACTATTAATGACATGTTTCTCTGTCCACCAAATTTGAAATTCTCTATTGCAACTACTATCTTGCACTTTTTGTTCTTTTGCTGAACTAGCCATGTTAAACAACAGTTGAAAATCATAAATATAACGCAGATAAATTTTAAACTACAATTGTTTCAATTAAATTGACTATGCTATGCGTAGACAAACTTTACATCATAAGCAATTGTAGTCTACAACGTAACTAAGGCAAGACAATAACAATCAAGTGTGCATCCCGCGACCTATCATTCGCGTTTGTTCGTAATATTTCATAGTAAATTTTGAAATAAAATGCAAACCATTTTGATCACTGGGCGTGCCAATAATATTGTGTCGTGTGCCATCAACGGCACGCTTGCTACTGGTTCGCCATCTCTGTTCTATACATTTTTCAAAATCATGGTTCAAACATAGTCAAACCACTTTGAAGAATATCTAGAAATACGGTAGAGTCCTGAAAACTTTGTACTCTATTACCCGGGGTTCAAGATAACTCGGCTACACCCTTGCATGTTGAAGAAACCCCACGGTAACAACTCTAGCATTAAGATATGCAATAGGTTAACACAAGTTAAGGTTTAGTCTCATGGGAAAATCAAAGAAACCACTTGCGTTTAAGCTCATTGAAATGGATAAGCTTTCAGTTAGATAGCAAAACCAGTAACATGTCTCGATGAGATGTGAAATTTTCAAAAAATTGCTTTATGGTTGAGTAGTTTTTGAAATCCAAAAACCTTCCTGGGAAAGTTATTCTGATTTTAGGCAACACGACTTCGCTCTCAGACATTGAAGAGGAGACACTGAATGGAGACATAAAAGCAATGTTTATACCAACCAATGTCACCATCTTACGCCGGCCAATGGACTAAAGTGTTTCGGTTAGTCTCAAGAGAAGATAATTGCGCAAGCTGTTTATCCTCCCTTCTTTCTGCAAACGATGATGATCAAAGTCTTACTCATAACTTAAGGTATCCAACTGGTTGGCGACAACTGTTTTTTAAAAAAAAGGAGACATTTAGTTTTGTTGCTTTTAGATTTTTTTTAGTACATTTAAAGAAAAATGTGCTAAAATAAAGAAGATAAAAATAAATTATTATAATTTAAATGGAAAAAAATGTGTAAAAATTGACAAAAAAATTACATAAACGTGGTCTATTCTGTACCAAAGGTTTATGAAAAAATTTTCAATTTTTCAATTCTGATGTGTTACTATGTTATTCATTGCCGAAATGACCTTTAGGATAAGAGATATTTTAATTTTTACAAAAACTAGAGACCTTTATCTCAGTTATTATATGAATTTGCTTAGAAAAACAGTGATTATATTCACATAGGGGACTGTAAATTTTGTAATAAAACAGTGATTGAATAATCTGAAAATTTCAGTTAATTATTTTCAAAACTTTTTTAGCAATCGCTGACCCCGTTTGATTATTTTCAGAAAATCACATTTCGAGTAAAACGCGTTTTAAAGTGTGACATCTTGCTTAAAGTAATGGGCATCTGCTTTTACTAAAACACTTGTAGTGTTTGTTCTAGTGAACGGAAAATGATAAACTTGGTATTTTTATAAAGCTAATAAGATGGCCTATAAAATAAAATCATAAAAAAATTTGTCCATTTTTGGCAAAATTCACAATTTTAGGGTAATCGGATACCTTAAAGAAAATTAACCTATAGGATGTTGTTGGCTGGATTGCGGAAGCCTGAAAGTGTTAAAGACATTAACACAAGTTCGTTCCTGGCCAAAATTCCCTGATCACGAGAGAAATGAATTCGTTGATATGATGATACACAGAAAATGTAAACTTATTCAACCTCTGGAAAAGTATTACTGGAAACCGTTGAAATTGATATCGAATAGTGGTTCCGGAACGACACTAAGCAACTTATTATGTTCGATGCAGATATTATTGCTGCTGTAACCAGTTTATGAAAAAATGCCGGACGTTAACGTTGAAGACACTGTACAAATGCCTGAGATATCACATAATGAGGGACTAAAGGCTGACGAAACCTCCATTTGGTACTTTGAATAACAAGATGCGTCGCTAATGAGCTTACTGACTCTTCGTTGCCTTCATGATGAAGCAGAGTGCAGTACGGAATACAACAGGACACTAAGCATAAAGTGAAAACTACTAAATTTGCACAAAAGACAGCTTCATTTTTTCATAAAATATTTTTCTGACGTGTAATTTTCTGATCAGGTAAATTACTGTATATTATGTATTCTTTCATTTTTAGCGCGTTTTTCACGTAGTGCAACAAAAGCGCTATTAGGACGCAAATTTCGTCTTCGTTCCATATTTTGTCGTACCTTTTTCTCAGCCAATAAGCAACCAATTGACCTCGGGTTTTCGGCATTTGGTCGCATTTGTGCCCTAGATGAGCCGAATCATATTTAAATTGTCCCATAGTTTTCCCGAATTTTCCTACAAATTTTACTGAATTTCGCTAGTTTATAACAAAATTTTCTCAAATTTTACTCAGTCAATTTATTGTTTGCAAAAAGTTTTTTTAAAAAAATTATTGTAAAATACAACATGTGAAAAACGCGCTAAAATTACTTGGCCATGCCAATGATTGATATCTTGTTTTATTTTCATGTAGTAAATGTTCTGTGCCTTCATAAAGTATTTACTTTTCCTTTGTTTAAGCGTATTTGGGCAGTTTATTTTCTCTTATATTCTGAAGCAAAGAATACGTGCGTGTGCAGCACACTATTTTCTGAGGAAACACTCGTACTTATTCTTTTTAAATCTCATGTCTCATAACACGGCATGTTTATTTTAGTAGGTTTTGTTGTTTTCTTCAGTGACGGACCAGCTACGCTTGCTTCTTTTTTTTTACTTTTTATTTATCCACACAACATATATAAGCTATTTACAAGCGCAGCAAATTTTAAATATTTTATAATTGTGAGCTTCAAATTTATTAGAGTTCTATTATTGCTCACGTCAGGGTATTACAGAGAAAAATCTTGTCAGGCTTCTTCCACAGAAAGTTCTCATCTGCCGGCATAGCGCGGCAAGTCAAATATTTTACATTAGTGCGCATGACGTTGGCGCGCTTGCGCCAACACGACATTTTCAAAAACTCGGCCGCCCTTCGGTCTACATCAGGGGTGGGCAGACTTTTCCAGGGGGCGGGCTACTTCTAATTATTTCAAGGAGTTGCGGTCCATCCAGTTTCAGTGGGGTGCAAGGGGGGGAGTGGTCCACTGGTCCGGACTCTCCATCATATATAACCCTTCATTTTTTTTTCAATTCATTATAGTCCCATGTATATATTACGTAAAATGAAATTTAAAAATTTGATATTAGTAATTTTTTTATTTATTTATATTAATTATTTAGTCAGTAATTTATTTTTTGCTGTTTTTTGTTCCCGACAATCGACAATTTTTTTTTTAAAAAAACATGTTTAGCTGTGCATTGGGGTATGATATGAAACTGGTAGACCTTCAACCCTCGACCCCCTTCCCTTTAAAAATTCTTGAGTGCACTACTGCCCAATGTCGTAGGTGTGGTGGAGGTAAGGAAAAGGTTATTATTATTACTTAATATTAAGTACGGAATAGGTACTTACCTACAGAACTAAAATAAGAAACAACACTTTTAAAACCGCGTTTAAAGCAAAAACGCAAGTTAAAAACTTAATAATAGCCCAAAATATAATTATATCAAATAATACATTTATTATGAAACAATTCAATATACATTAAAAAAATAAAACATTTTTATCTAAAGTTTGTTTTTGTTGTTATAGTCAGTAGAATGCTTAGTCTGAATCTTGAATTTCCTTGAATTTTCCGTATATAACTATCTGGTAAAATCTTTAGGCGGTCCCCCCAACTGTCTTGGCGATCCACCAGTCGATCGCGATCGACGTAATGCCCACCCCTGGTCTACATTATGACAAGTTTTCGTGACTCCACTATATCATGAGTTAGCTTGAGTAAGAAAAAATGCTGTATAAAGTCGAAGCTTCTGCTGGCGCCGGAGATATTAAAGAAATATTGAACAGTAAATTTAAACATTAAAAATTTCTACGATTCGTTCAAGAATTACAAAAAAAAAATCAATAAATATATTTTTGATATTTCTTTCTAGTTGAGCTGCGGATTGGTAATTATCATTGCAAACCTCGTGCATTTCCCTGGAGCTGGTATCACTTTTTAATGTGACACCATATAGGTTTATATCAATTGCCACAATTCATTTTTGATCCCCAGTTTCCTCCCTAGAGGGAAGCACCTGAGCTCTAAAGATGCGAAACTATACTAGGAATCTGATGTACTATTGATATGTACACAATTGTTTGCATCTAGTCTAGTTTTTCCAACAAAATACAAGTTATACAAAAAAAAATAATTAACTCGAATTGTGTCTCAGTCAAAACTTTTCACGGTAGTCAAGTAGTTATTGTAAACAACTCACGGTCGTTTTTTTTTTCTTTCTTTTTTTTCCGTATTGTGCAGGGATTTGACTTCTGGATCCAATGAAGACTCGCCGTTCAGAGAAGCTGATACATATTAAAACTGTCGAGGCTCAAAGTCCTCACGTTGATTCAGTGCGGAAGTGTGGAGAGTATGATTCCAATGCAAATGTTGTCTTCGTCACTTAACCGAGGTTTAACATTGCGAGGTCTATCGAGATATATTTATGAGTAAAATGTAAATAAAATAATCTCAATTCAAGTAATCTCTCAAAACTGGCAGGGAGGGTTCTTATTATCAATATGAAAAAAATTTACCGGGGGGGGGATGTCAATAGTTCTCTCTATATATTGTCTTATAGAGTAGGTAAAAAGCCTATTGTTTTTTTATATAAAGATGCTTTGTATAGTTCTATTTTTGTCAAACATAATGAACAACCTCAGGTCCTTACTTTTTGCATAGTGCTTGTTTAGGTACCATAATTGTATTGCGTCGATAACCATGCATAACTTATGGGTCTTTTAATACAAAAAAAAATAATGATACTCTAAAAATTCTTTTTTAAAAGCAGTTAAAAGAGAAAATACAAGAAAGCAATAAAAAATTTTAAATTAATACTCAAAATCCTTACCGTGTTAATAAATGGAATAAAGATTTGGTTGTGTGTGAAAACATAGCATAAAGTCTTAAATTCTCAAATTACATAAATAGAAAGAACTTTTTATGGTATATCTAAGATATTGAGAAAGTTAAATACCCTAATCTCGTAACTATGCCCTAACCTTTGATGTTTTCGTATTTTATTTAGTAAAAATTATTGCTTGTCGTAAAAATATTTTTTCCTGGTCAGCTCATTATACTATTTATGTTATATAATTCAGATTTTATCTACGCTTATATTCCTTCCTGACTGAAAGAACCGCTAACACAAACAATACACCTCATAAATTTAAACTAAGGTCTGATGACAAGGTGGAACCCTTTTCGCCATATCAAGCCAATGACAGGATTATCTCATTTACGATATATATAACGTTAAATGCATCGATATGTAAATGTTTTTTTATGTCTGAAAATTCCAATCGGGGTCTAAAATGGAATGTAGGTGGATATTTATCCAGATAGTTCCAGTAATGTTATTAACCGCTTGCCTGATTGTCCCGAGTTATCTCGGGTTTGCATATATTGCAGTTAATTATTATCCCGAGAAAACTCGGGAGAAGCAGAATTTGTCAGTACAATTATTTCCGTTTTCTCGAGAGAACTCGGGGTAGTAAACTAATATTAAAATTAAATGCTTTTATACCTATAAAAAATTAAAAATTCAACTTAAAACCTAAATATTTTGTTTTATTTAGTTTCTGTATTTAATAATAAAGTAAAAAAAATGTGATGACTTTTTGCAGTATCTTTCAAAAAAAAATTTGTAAGGAAGCAGTGAATGAAAAAAAATGAATTTTTTTTTCTTCTATAAAATATACTGGGGAGGGGTAACTCTTGTCTGCCTAACGATGGACCAACCCCCAATGTGTACAAATTATAAAACTCTTCGTATTCATTGATCAAATTGTAAATCTGTAATTTAAATGTATTATATCGTTCTGTTTTTCTAACTGTTAAGGATTTAAGTTTACAATTAGTCGTCTGGTTCGAAGTTTTTTTAACTGTTCAGGATGTTAATTTTTAACTTAATTCTTTAAAACACTACTGTCATTCGTATGCTTTCCTCAGGCGATCTTTTTTCCACAAAATTCGTACTTGGCACTCCTCTTCAGTTAAATTCAACTTTTTACGACATACTTTTCAATTTCTACTATTAGTTCACACTCTCTCTATAGTTATCTTGTTCAAATTTTCAATCGTTAATAAAATACATTTTAAATCACTCAATTCAGCTGAAATTTTATATACACGATTATTTTGGATGACAATGTAGAATTTAATTATAATTAATAAAAGTTAATTTATGAAAACTAGTTATACAAAGAATTACAAATACAGCCACGTTGGCATCATTTTTGGCGACTTGTGTCAAAACTTGAAAAGGTTTTTTTCCCTTCACATTTTAGAGCTCTCATTTGAGCTGAAATTTTCTACACACTATTGTTTTGAGTAACAATACAATATTTTAATTACAATTGATTAAACTTAATTGACTTAAATTAATTATTTAAAGAATTACATCTACGTTGGCTTCATTTTCAGCGACTTGGGTCACAACTCCTTAAAAAAAAATTTTTTTTCTCACTTTTCAAAGCATTTAGCTGAACTGAAATTTTAAAAACGCGATTGTTTTGGATGATAGTTATCTTGTTCAAATTTTCAATCGTTAATAAAATACATTTTAAATCACTCAATTCAGCTGAAATTTTATATACACGATTATTTTGGATGACAATGTAGTAATTTATTATAATTAATAAAAGTTAATTTATGAAAACTAGTTTATACAAAGAATTACAAATACAGCCACGTTTGGCATCATTTTTGGCGACTTGTGTCAAAACTTGAAAAGGTTTTTTCCCTTCACATTTTAGAGCTCTCATTTGAGCTGAAATTTTCTACACACTATTGTTTTGAGTAACAATACAATATTTTAATTACAATTGATTAAACTTAATTGACTTAAATTAATTATTTAAAGAATTATACATCTACGTTGGCTTCATTTTCAGCGACTTGGGTCACAACTCCTTAAAAAAAATTTTTTTTCTCACTTTTCAAAGCATTTAGCTGAACTGAAATTTTAAAAACGCGATTGTTTTGGATGACATTACGATACTTTAAAGATAGTTAATAAAAATTAATTGCCACTTAATGTTATGATTCCGTCATATGTACACATACATATTTATATATATTAATTCTAACTTTAATTAAAGTAACTAAAATAATTTTTTTTTGTTGATCTTAGTAGGAATTGACTTTAAAAAAAAATTTTATGTTACTTGTTACTAACTAACCTTATGGAAAAAAAATTTACTACAACATCACGAAAAAATTTTTTATATAGAAAGAGAGAAAGCGTTGACTTCTTTGTACGATTAATTTATCGTCTGAGCATATTAAAAAAAGATATTCGAACTCGTTGCCAGCGTGTCGTGGGTTTGAGGCCTGGTGCCGGTGAAGACTCGCCGTGTAGAGGGGATAATGCATATTAAATCTGTTAAAGCTAAAAGCCCTTCCGCTGGCATGGTGTGGTAGTTCGGAGAGAGGAAAGTGCTCACGTGTCGTCCTCGTCCTTCGAAAAAACGTTAAAGATCATGAAGTCCATCTCGCCAATAGCTCTCGTTTTGCTTTATAGTGTGATAGTAATTTCTATATAATTGTACTCTTTTCTACATAGGTAGATTCCTATTAATAAGAATTTCCCCCTCCACATATAACCACGATTCCCCCTATTGTGTAGTGGTAAGGTCCTAGTAATACTCTGATCCTATATATATATATATATATATATATATATATATATATACCCTATAGTTTTTTTTGCATTAAGAGGATGAGACTTTTACATCAGTTTTGGCTGATTTTATTGTATTTTCTTAATATGATCAGATTTTAGTGTTATTATTTAACTTGTCTTAAACTATTTAAGTTTATTATTAATAATTATTACGCAACCGAACTCATTTGCTACTTTTTTCTACCGATCTTATTATTTCTAGTGTTCATGCGCAGGTTCATTGCTTCATGACCCGGATAATAAAAAATACATCCTTTCATTGAGTACAACGAACGGTTAAGTAAACTTACAGCTGTAAAAAAAACCAGTTCTTTGAAAGACTTGACAGTTTTCATAAGCATTTAAAATTAAATAAACACCATGCAGCTATGAAATCAGATATTGTACATTTTTGGTTCGAAATAAAATATTTTCTAGTCTAAATATAAATTTATGGTTTATGTGTTTGGTGTTTCTTCTTTATGTATATAAATATAAGTTATAGATCTAGAAATTATTTTAAAGGCTATATATAGTTAAGAAAAAAGAAAAGAAAATATAAATAAGTTCATTGAAAGTATGCTTTTTTTTTTTTTTTTTACTTTTTATGATTATTTGTTTAAATAACGTGATTGCTTAAATTTGCCCAGGTAGTCTCGTTTAATCCGTAACATACAGTTCTAAAAATCAATATTATGAATCTTTTAACTATATATATATATATATATATATTGAATATACTTGAATATATTAAAGACAAAAATATCTTTGAGAGATTCTGGATACTGAAAAAGATGCATGCGTCAGTTTTATAAACAATAATGTCTGAGTACAGTTTTACATTTTACATAAAAGATCGAGGTTCAACCAGTTTTAAGACTCCTATTATTATGCATTGAATTAAATTTCCAACATTTTATTACATTTCACACAAAAATTGTTCCGCTTTTGATAATATTCGTCATTACTTTTTGTGAATGATTTAGATTCATTTATTTTTTTCTATCATAAAAAAGATAAGTATATTTGTGAAACGAACACACTGCGAAATAAAAAAATAAACCAAATCAAAAAGGGGAAGAAACTTTTTTTATATATTTAATAATGGTATATCTACGAAAGGGAATAATAAAGCATTTTTAAAGGGGAAGAAATATGAATGCATTTTCCCTTAGCTTTCACTGATCACTACTTTAAAATTTCTGAAATGCAAATAAATGTCAAACCTTTCAATTTAGTAGCGAATAACCCTATATTTATTATTTGAGGGCTAACAATTTCCAGAAGCTGGTTTTTAAGCCTTAAGTTAGAAATGACTCTGTCTTCAAGGCATTTGCAAATTACTTTATTAGCTATCGCAGTTCACTTCAGGTCATGTTTGTTGGAACAAAATTATACCTTTGAAAAGGATAATAATAGACTTAAGTCAAATTCACTTCCCGGGCGTGATATTTTTGATTTTGGATATAAAGATAAATAAATCATACATTCTTTGAAATAACATTTTTTAAAGTGTATGACGGTATGGGGCAGTAATTGTTCCTTTCTTCGACAATTAATGAATGCACAAGCTGGGCCAGATTTAAAATCAGTTTAATAAATAAGCAGAAATATATTAATGAAATGATAAAATTTTAGAGCATGTTATTTATTAAAAAATAATTATTATTAATTTTTTAAGATGAATTTAAAACTTTTATATCCAGGCATTTATAATTTACTTTTTATATTTTAAGTTAACTCTCACTATTTTTAATATTTTTTTTATAATTGTAAATATTATTTTGTTAACTTTTAAAATTGTAATAGTTAATACTTAAAATAATACTTGTAAATCTGGAAACAATTTATTTGTAACTTTTTGCTTTTCAGATTGGCAATAGTCTGAATAATTACATTGTCTAACTTGCAACGTTTTTACTGTAACGGCAGTTAAGCCTAATGAATAAAAAATGTTCAATCAATTTTACTATCCTTAAGCAATAAAAGGATTAACAATGAAAGTAGTTTTTAAAAATTCGCGCAATGTTTTTCTCTTTCGAAATTTGTATTTATTAACTATTAAACAGAGTTTAACATCAAACTTTATTTAATTATACCTTGTAATAGGCATATGTCTAATTTTTTAAAAATTTAATTTTGAAAGAAAAAAAAGTTTTATTGCTAGTTGGATTTTTTTAGTTTTACATTTAAATAAAGTGCATTCTGCGAAATATACAGAAAATAATATAAAATTTCAAAACATTTTCTTCACTTTTAAGGAATTTAAATTTTACAAAAACAATTCTCTGTTTATGTTTTTTTTTTTTTGAAATTTTGGATTAGGGTTTACTCAGCTGCCGTTATAGGTATTCTTTTTCTAAATATTATAATGACTTACTTTTGAATCTGTGTTATAGAATAGTATAAACTTACAGAAATCTCTGATAATTTTATAAAATTAACTGTAATTGTATGATGAAGGAATAAATAATCTAAAAGAATTAATAAATAAAGAAAAGATACATAAGTAGGAATTAGGCTTCCTTGTACTAAAACTTTTCCACAAGATTTTATACTACCTTTTTAAAGAAAACATCAAATTTTAAACACCTTATTAATCTATATTGTAATATATTTGTAAAACCATTTTAAAACATTTTATACCTGCATTATATTTTTCAGTGGTTATATTTAAAAAGCAATTTATATGTATATTATATATAAATCTTGAGAATGATTTGACGTGACCAACAGTTATATCCTCTCCAAACCATTAATTTTGTCACTTGGAACATAGACCTAATCATAAGGAAACAATAAGATCGTAAAAAATTTCTACCTTATTTTTTTCCCTCTTTACTTCAACAAAAATATTACATCTGACAAGGAAACGAGAGCTTGAACTTAGAGACACATGACACACTCGATTGACAGGGGTTGCCATTTATCCTATGAAGTGTAATTGAATTTAATAATAATAAAAAAAAAAAAACAGTAATCAAAACGTCCAAAGATATTGCAGTTGAGGTGAACTCGCAATCCAAGCATTATCTTTGAATCATCCAGGAACTATAATAACGATATATATACAGACAAGAATTCATTGATAGTTATCAACACGGGAAGAAGAAGCCCACAGTCATTATCAGCCAACAGTCAAAGAAAGCTAAGAGTTGTAAAATAAATATTGCCCTTTTTCAGCAACCATGCGGAAGTAAAGTAGGGCTTAGCGTTGAGTAGGCGTTCCATGACACTCAGGAACAGAAATGAAATGGTGTATTCTCTTCTCCAACGACCGTTATAATCACAGACGAGCCAGGGTGAAGAGTTCCGAAAAGAAAGGGTTGTACTCCATTGTTGGGAACGGGTGCCACTTTTATTATCCGGAAATCTTCGCTCTTGACAATGGCATTGACGAGTCACGCCCCATTTCTCTCGATACTTGGGAGGGTTTAATTGCTGATTAGTGTACAACAAAATGGGATTTTAGAGTAAATTAATGAGGAATAATGTTCTGAATGAGAGAGGTAGGTCAACTGCGGACATTCTATAACTCAAGCCATTTTTAAAGAATGGACATAGCATTGAGGGCTGTTTTCGCGTAATGTTGAACAATAAGAACCAAACTAGGAACATTTTTTTCAGATTGAAAAATACTCCAATGTTGTTTCTAACGGGGCTGTGGATCGGCGTTTCACCATTGCAGACCTAGTACATTTCCCGGGAGCTAGTACCTTTTTTTAATGCAGCACCATGTAGGAGGGATACCAATCGCCGTAGATAATTTTGTCCCAGTTTCCTCCCTAGAGGGAGGAACCTGAGCTCTGACGATGCGAAACCTCCAATACTCCAATGTTGATGTTATAATTTGATTTGAGAAGACATATTGTGCTTTTTTTCACCCACACGATATAGTGGTTTGTGACGCTGACTGTCGGATGTAGAGTCTGGATTTGAGTCCCGAAGAAGACATGTGCGACATGGTCGCACTCTAAATGTTCGTCGAAACTAAAGTGCACTCGAGAGGTTGGTGTAAAGAGGTGAGAGGCCTCTTACAGTCACATGCAAAGTGTTCAAAGTTGCATCTAACGAGAAAGGCATAATCTAGCCCAGTGATTCTCAACCATTGTTCGACTTTTGTGTGACGCGAATTTTTTTAAAAATCATTAATTATACTTTGAGGGGAAAAAATATAAAATCACTGAATCGAAGCTTTCGGTCGGTTTATAGAAATAAACTTTGGGTATTAGTTCTATATTTGACTTATCCTATCGTGGATAGATGGATATAAAAAAAAATTTAATCGGGTTCGTAATAATGGATGCATATGTATATGAATTAACTTTGAATGAAATGAAAAAATTAATTTTACTCTGTAATTATCGAGATTTAATTTCAAAACATTCGGAAGAGTTAATGAATTCATTTTGGATTAAACTAGAGGTGATTATCTCATAATAGCCAAAAAAAAAGCCAAAAAAATTATTACGATTTTCTACATTTTATTTGTGTGAATTTGGATTTTCAGGCTTATAACAAATCTGCCCTGGATCAAGTTTCTCACATTGGGGAGGGCCCGAGAGAGAATATTTACGTCTCACTGTTCAGCTACACGAGGGCTTTTGGCGACGGACCTCGTAATTTTGAACCATTGGTCAAGTGACGAGGACGACACCTGAGCTGGCACCCCCTCTCCAAACTACCACACCACACAAAGGGAGGACGTTTGATCTCTTGACGTATTTAACGTGACCTACAAGGCAGGTTTTCAGTAGTACTTGGCTCGAACTCATGACACGCCAGCCACGAGTCCGTAACCTTGATTCCTTGGCTATCGCTGCCACTGTCACTTCGGCGCAGTGTGGATGTTAGGAGAGTGGGGTGCCAGCTCAAATGTCGACCTCGTCACTCGACCATGGTTCAGAATTACGAGGTCCTTCACCAATATCTCTCGTGCTGCCTTAAGTTCGATGGTAATCAGCAATCACTGCAGTAGTTGATGATTTCCATTTTCCCCGTGATATTGGCAACGAAATAAAATAAATATGAAGCACAACATTTATTTTCAATAGAATCTAGATTAAATTTAAAATATTACTTTTAACTGCTTGTACAGTTGGGGGTTTCTTTTCTTTTTTTTTTTTTTTTCAATTTTGTTACTACATTTTTTTTGTACATAGGATCTCTCGGCTGCGAAGTTTTACTTTCCTTACATATGTGAACTTAAAATTATTGGAGCGATCACTTTTCAATATTTTCAGTATAAATTGCTGAGGCGACAGAAACGCATTATGTAGGGGTTTTTTTTCGGGGAAAATATTAAAGGGGCTATGTGAGAGTGAGAGAATATTAACGTCGCACTGATTAGCAACATGAAGGCTTTTGGCGACGGTCCGCGTAATTTTGAACCACGGTCAAGTGACGCGGATGACACCTGAGCTGGCACCCCTCTCCTAACTACCACACCACACCAACGGGAGGACGTTTGAGCTCTCGTCAGATTTAACGTGCATCGCTCCCCTACACGGTGGATCTTTAGTGGTACTAGCATCGAACCCATGACACGGTTAGCCATGATCCGATACCTTGACCACTTTGCTACCGCGTCCACCACACTTGCTAGAAAAGAGTGTTCTTAAGGACGACTGAGAGAAGATGAGCTCTGAAGAAACCACTAGACTTGTTAATTCAATGCCGAAACGACTTCAGGAGGTTTTCAAAACACGGGGTTATCCAACCAGCTATTAAATAGCTCATTATCCTTTTTAAATAATTTTTGTAGTTACTACTAAACAGTGAACGCAGACTTTTTCTACTTGATTTTTGTTGGTATCGCTATAAACATGTCCTTATTTTAAAAGCTATGAAAGCAATCCGAGTTTACTTTTGTTATTCTCAATACTTGCAATGAACTAAATAAAATATAATTTTTAAAAAAATTTCAAATTCCGGTTTAAAACAGAAGGGGCAGTTCACTTAGCCCCTTAGCGGCCGCTAAGGGCTATGTGAACCGCGTTATTAAAAAATGCTGAGGCAGTGACTAATCTAGATCTTTGCTTTTCTGTAAAATTTAGATACAATTTCAAATTTTAGAATTAGGTATAAAACATGTTTAAATATTAAGATTCTACAAACAGTTTTTAGAAATTAAGAAAAAATATACATCCAAACGATTTAAACCACTGTTTCGACAATTATGAATTTTACATTGTGAAACTAGGTTAAACTGCTTCATTTGTAAAAAAAAATCAAAGCGCAAGTAACTAGCTATATCATTCAGTGTAAAATCGAAATTTATTCTGAAACATTCAAATGAATACAGTGTACTTTCTGCACAACAGCATAAATCCGCAACAGCGCAAATTCTAATTTCACACAAATATAGAATAGAGTGTGAATTTGGGTCAATTTCCAACACATTTCAGTGATAATTCCCTGCATCGCTCTTATGTGTTCCAGAAAACTATTCTAGGAGCTCATCAAATAATCCTCCTAGATTCTTCTAGATTTGTCTCCGGGAAACTAATTTTATCGTTGAATTTGACGTCAATATCACCTTTATTTCCTTAGCTTTGTTGAAAGAATATCCCTATTCAATGAAGTCTAGCTTTTCGGCTGCAATGATCTTTCACCGGAGATGGGGACAATTTCCAGATTTTCTGTAACAATATTGATCTTTTTTTATCGATTTCAATCATGTTTATTTATCGATATATTTTAGTTTTAACTCTTGCAAAGTGCACTGCTCTCCATTAACAAGAAAAAAAATGCCACCCGCTGTATTTATGTAAAACATTGATTTTCCTGTGGCAAATTGATACCTTTGTCATTCTTACTTTTGTAATTAAAGTACTTTATTATTTCTAGTACCCCTCCATATTGTTGAAATATTGAATATCGCTGCCACTTGAATATCGCTTGACCTTCGGCTTATAATCATGTGGGCTCGGGGTTGAATCCCGCCTAAGTTATGGATGTATCTTCGGGAAAAGAAATCGGCCTTTCGCCTGAAATGGATACTTGTATTGAATGGAAAGCCGCGTTCTGGTCTAAGCTGGGATCATCGTTTGTAACAAAAAAAAAGTCTATATTCTTCTGTGTTTTGCATTGTATGTTTCTGTTCTTCCATCTCTCGTCTTTCATATATATCGCAGGATAACATACACGACGACAACAACAACATTGAATACTTTTAAATAATGCTCAAAGACAGTGTTATTCAAAATAAGTAAATTGAAAGTTTTCCGACTGCTTCTGCTATGTTATTTTGATGATTACTTTGAGTAAAGTATTCAGTAATATTAAAACGATGTTGAATTCTTGAGTTTTAAACAGTTGAATCTAAGCATTGAATTTCTGAATCGTAAGTATTTCAAAATGAATTACTGAATTTTAAATATTTGATGTGAAGTTATAAGTACTTTGATTTGTTTATTTAACTCGGCATATTATAAGCATATAATTGGATTGGGAATATTTAATAGGTTTCATGTGTAATAAAAAATTTTGTCTTCCTCCAGAAAATTTGAAACTCAGATCTTTCATTTCAATATTAAAAAAGGGAGAGTTCCAGAATTACAATTCACAAAATAAATTTATACATACAATATAAATATTATTATGTAAAGATTTTGAATAACATTACAATGCTAACTTAGATCTTTTATTCGTTGAACAAAAAAATTTGCAGAACATGCCAGCAGCAAATTGTATACAATGTGAGAGATAAAACCTACTTTGCGCTATTAAACATTCATATTTCGCGTTTTTCATAAAAGTAAACGATATTATCGAGAAGATATTTTTAAAGAATTCTTTTTTTCCGTTAGAAGCGCTTACCTTTTCGAACAATCTTGTCGGAATGAATCTACCTTCCTAGTTCCCCCTCCCCTAAATTCCTTCTTTACCAAGAGATTTAAGAGTTATAAATTAAACTAAAAGTTCATCTTGATAGATAGAAACCTTTCTTCTCTTTTCTTCCCTGCATTTTTTATTCTAAAAATTTAACTATCTTATCGGTCAAAAGGTAGCATCTACCAAATGAGCATGACATGAATCTTATTTTATTCAAGGAGAGATTATTCAATTTATTATAGAACACTTAGAAAGAGTTTTGATTCAGTTTAACCTTCAAGGTTCCCCTATCTTCTTTTTAATTTTACTTCTAAGATTAAGTGATACATGGAAAATTTCAAAGGAGAAACTGTATATCTTATTTTTTCAGGCTGACTAAATTAAAGCTTGTCGAACAGATTCTTGATTTATAACTTAGAGGGGTTGCAAAGAAAGCACTTGCAATTTTTCATAGTTCTTAGAAATTTCTCATTCTTTGAATTGAGACTTAATATTCATCAACTAATGAAATTTTCCAACTGATAGAATTAATAATAATTAATAATATTATATATATATATATATATATATTATTAATTCTATCAGTTATATATATATATATATATATATATATATAAACAATTACACTATTCATTTTTAAACATACATACTAGATAGACATCTCATTTTTTACAGAGGTACTAGCCATCTCATTTTTTACACTACATTCATTACCATTTACATAAAATACGTATATGAGTAATTCGTTAAGATATGTTTTTAAAGCTTCCGAGTTCAGTGAGAGATCCATTACAACCAAAACTCACATTTTTGTTTGTTGTTGTTTTGTTTTATTGAATAAAAAGAAATCTTTTGCCTTAACAAAACATATATTATTTTGTTTCTTTGTTACATATAGGCCGAGTTGTAATAAATTACCTAAAATAATCGGAGAAATGGACTTTTAAATTATTTGAAATCTATCGTGGTGAGTCTGATAACTCAAAATTATCATAAAAATATTTCTGTGAAACTATTTGAACCTGATATTTATATTTTCTAGGAAATGCACTAAAAAATATTCTTACAGTATGAATATTTTTTGAGTAATGGTCTGTTATTTCAATTATATCGTCATAAAAATGTCGAATTTTTTATAACAATAATTCGATTAGCACAAAAAATTTTATATTGCAATAAAACATGAAGATTTTAGTATATTCCCTTGATTAATGTTTGTAGTTTATCTTAGTAATTTTTTATTGATATAAGTTTATTACTGGGTCCTCTAAGGTTTAAAGTAATTTTTCTAAAATCTACTAAAATTTCTCTTATACTTGCGATTTTTGTAAAATTTAAATAATTTATTTTAAATATTTCTGGTTAAGTATTTACTTATGAGTATTAATTCCTGAAAAATATTTATAATGTATTAGTACAGTCGACTCTTGATAATACGAACCTCTCGATAATTCGAAGTATATGCCCAGTCCCTTGAAAAACTCTTGATATTTCGAACTAAAACAATACGTTTTGGTACACTCTATATTTCGAAGTAAAAGCTGTGGCTGGCCAGACTACAATACACGATAATTCAAAGTTATCTTATAAAACTATCGACAATTCGAACACTCACTATCAGGTACAATCTTGTAGCAAACAGGTTTGAGCTGACAAGTTTTGAGTTGCATTGTCTCTGTGTGTCTCCCCTGTAACGTAGTCCTTTTGATGATCATCTGTCACTACCCCTTCTTAGTGTTTTCCGGTTTCTCAGGCGAAAAGACAGTTTTATTGCTTTTCTTCTTCAAGTGGACACTAGACCAACCGCACCTGTTGCAGCCGTCCATATCTGTCGTTTAACACGGGACCTTGCTACACATGTGTTCAGAAAGGATGGTCTGCTATTGTGAAGAAGAGATGCGTTGAATTGTTTATGAATGTATTCTCTTAATACAGGATATTTAACTTCTCTGTATTATATTTATACTGTATAATATGTACATTCTAAAAATATTTTAAATTAATTTTACAATTGCTATTTTATTATATAGTTTCAAATTTAAATGTGTTAGAAAAAAAATTCTCTACGAGTATTTTGGCAGGTTTTTTTTCTACCCTCTTGCTAATTCGAACTCTTGATGATTCGAAGTTTTTTATTGGTCCCTTCAACTTCGAATTATCGGGATTCAACTGTATATTGTTTTTAAAAAGTACTCTGAACGTGTTCGGATACTTTAAAAAATTAAATATGTTTACAGAATGCTTTACATAAAGATATATTTCGGATACTCTTTTTGAAGTAGCTTTATCACACATAATTTTTTATAAATTTCAATAAGTTAGGACTAAAAATTCATAACTTTAGAAAGCCATCAGAATGAAAAATCTTGCCGAATACGGTACATATTGAATAAACTTCTTAATTGATCTTGGTTCAAACAGTCTTGTGATATATAAAAAACACACTCTGCTAATACATATATGAAAAACATCTTTCGCGCAGTGTGTGGTCTTTAACCTCATTTTTTTATTGAAAATTTAGTTTTGAGTAGAAAACGGAAAGAGGCGTGCGCGTTGTTATTGTTCCGCTTGAGTAAACTATAAAAATATTTGTGCACGACGCTCTAATTTGGAAGAAAAATTTTAAAAATTGTGCACAGAAAACAAAAACATTATGATTTAGGATAAAATAAAAGTTACCGGAGGTAGAATTGTGAGTGTTTATACGTGACTATTCTTAAGAAAATAGTGATGCGCATGCTTGTAATTTTGTGATTTATTTATATTTATTTTATGATAAATTCCTCTCTCGGAGTGTGCTAGGAATCGGTCGAACGAAAACTGAAGAGGAGAGTGGGAGGATTTATAAAACACAGCAATACATTTAACCAATAAACATGGCGTAATAAACGAAGTTGAATGACAAAAAAAGTTTTGAAATGTTCTAAAACAATAAAAAAAAATATTTAATTGTAAAGTCAAATGGTTCAAAATATGAGAAACTAAAATTCGATTTTTTTTTTTGAGTAAAATTGTTCTGTTTTTATATATAAGTGGGTATCTTCATAAGAAAATTATCATTGAATGATATATCTCCTTGAATTGAGTTTTAAATAAAATATTCAAACGCAGAAAACATCTTTCGTGGTTTTTAATTAAGTCAAAGGAAAATATTCAATATTAATTGTCTCTTAATATACAATGGTTGCGGGGGGAGCGAAAATGTATTTTTTTCAGAACTTCAGAACCTACCTTTGCGGAAAAGATGTTCTATAGTATATAGATGAAGATAGTATAGATATATAGTTTTTCATATTGTATTTAAAGTCTTTAAATACATTTTCTGAGAAACTGTTTTTCAATTTTTTGCTTCACGGTAAAGTTCACTACAGGATTTCTTTATAAGATATTGATTTGAAATTTTCAGAAAATGTTTTGCATAATTTTATCTGTATTATTGATTATAATCTGATATCGGTGTATATATTTATGTATTTTATTGGACTTTTTGTGGGAAAATAACATTAGTTTTTTTTGTAAAAAATTTAATTCTTGCATAAAAATTGACATATTTCAAAAACTTTCAAAAGTATTACTACAAATTTTATAGCTCTAAGCATAGATAATGATGTTATTTATGTACTGTATAAGTATTATTCGAATATATTAATTAGAATTTTCAACAGAAGGTTTGCTGTAACTGCAGTTTTTCGCAAAAATTTCACTCAAACTTCCCAATATATACAAAGTTATTTTTAATTTTGTAGAAATTGTATTTGGATTCCTAGTTTTATGCCCCAATTCAAATAAAAAAGTGTTTATTCAGTTGAAAATTTATATATTTAAAAAAAAAGTGCTCCTAATGTAGTCACATATTTTAAATCAACTGCTTTTTGTTTGCCTATGTACTTTATTATTGTTGACAAATATGTGCTTTTTAAGAGAAAAAGTATCGGTAAAAGAAATAGTTGGTAACAGCGAAACGCATGACTGAATGGCTGGAAACTCGTGATGGCAATTACCATGTGGCTATATATATGACGTCACATGAATTTAGATTATTGCGAATTATTTCAACAGGTTGTCAACCATTGAAAATACATTCAAGGGGAAAAAAGCTTACGGAAAATACGGACTGTAGAGATACTTTGTGAGAATATAATGTATATAAACCCTTTCAAGAATAACAAAATATTGTATGTTGAACACGGAACCCACAAATATTTATTTTAATAAAATATTTTTCGCGTTAAATGAAGCATTTCTTGCCTGCTATTTTAACGAAAGAAATTTTACTGTTCTGCTTTTGTTTATGAGAAGTGCTCCAAGGTTACCGAAGGTTATTTACGATACAAGGTAACAATACGCAAGACAAAAAAAAATAGCGTCAATTTATCTAGTTTTTAGGAACAATTTATTTAGGTTTTTTACTAATTGTTCTGAAAACTACAATTCTAGTGTAAATTGTTAGTATGTTTTTCTAACCTGTTTCGCACAATTTTATAACAAATATATGTATATATATGTAAGCAAATTCAAGTAATTTTTGATGCGTGTCTTCCTCTCTTTTTTTTTGTGCCAAAAATCTCTTCACAGGTTGCTTAAAGCCATCTGCTTTAAGCATAAACATTTCTAGAATCTTCTCGAGTGAAAGCATTCATTGAAATTTCAAGCAATGTAAAACTTAAACATTATGTTTTCTCATTAACTTAGGTAATACAGCGTTTGACTGTGTGTTACTGGAACATATGACACATGTTTTCCAATAATGGGTCTTTCGTTGAATGGGTACTAGCCCATGAAATTTTGAGAATCAAACTGTGGTATAATTTTTACATTATATCTTCTTCGAACAAGTTGGGAGTTCGAGGGAAACAGACTTATTTGTTTTGATGCTGCAATATAATTGAAGGCACAGGTGACTAAGGTACTGTGTACCTTTCTAAGAAAATTTCTTAGTAAGCGTTGTCATCACAATTTTACCAAAACAAACGTTAGTTTGTTGTCTAAAATATCTTGGGTGGTTCGTTTATGTGATTCTATTTTTTTTTTTTTTTCAGAAACCAAGGGGGTTATTATTTTCTGCATTGTATAAAAGCGGCATCTGACTATTTTTCAACACTATCGTAATCATATTATACATACACTGGTGTGCAAAAATTAAGGACGAGACGGTTTTTTCAATATAACTTTGTACAAAAGCATTCCAAATCAACACATTTAATACCGTAAGATCCCCAATACGTAAGGACATGAGTAATGTAAGCAACACTTACTAAAAGAGAAATCAGAGGGATAAAAAGAAGCTTTATTGAAAAAGTAGCATGGAGCGCAATGCGACTGAAGGCCGAAACATCTCTGTGATGGGTGTCCAGCAAGAAATATCCGGTCTTTAGTAGGGCGTATGATCTCCCCTGACTCCTAGGCAGGTTTCACAGCGTCTGCCCATGCTGAGAAGGAGGGTGTCAATGAGTTGTTGAGGCATTGCTGCCCATTCGTCTTGCAGCGCCAATCGAAGCTCCGGAATCGTTACTGGTGATAAGTTACGAGCTGCCAAGCGTCTGCCTAGAAAATCCCATACATGCTCGATGGGATTGAGATCCAAAGATCGTGCCGGCCAATCCATACGTTCAATATCCTCACTCTCTAAGAGCTGTTCGGCAGCTACTGCGCGATGACATGGTGCATTGTCGTCCATGAAAAGGAACTGCGGACCCATAGCGCCTCTAAAAAGACGCACATATGGAAGAAGAATCTCGTTACAATAACGGGTCCCGTTGACTGAACCTGCGTCGAAGATGTGAAGGTCTGTACGACTACCAAGTATGATGCCTCCCCAAACAAAAACACCACCACCTCCATACCTGTCTCTTTCAATGATGTTCGAGGGATGATTGCGGCTTCCCCGCTCTCTCCAGATGAGTATGCGATGAGAATCGCTACTCAGACTGAATCTGCTCTCATCTGTAAAGAGTACTCGTCCCCATTCATTGTCTCTCCAATTCCGGTATTCCCGGCACCACAGAGAACGCCTTCTCCGATGGGCAGGCGTTAGAGGTACACACCGTACAGGGCGTCGTGCAAACAGACCACCACCGTGCAGTCTTCTGGCCACGGTAAAACGCGATATCGGTCGTCCAGTCGCCTGTGTCTAGCGATTTCTCCCGCTGTCTGCCGCCTGTTTCTTCTGGCCTGTAAGGCAATATACCGGTCATCTGCGGGTGTGGTTCCTTGTGGACGACCACTACTGAGCCCCGGATAGCTGTTCCTGTAGTTTGAAATTGTCTCCAAAGTCGTGAAACGATGCTGTGAGCAATTCCGAACTCTGCAGCCACACTTGTCACACTGCGACCTTCCTCCAACTTCCCAATGATTCGACCTCGGGTAAAAGCATCCAGATGTCGTCTAACAGATTGATTATTCGCCATTTCTCGCTGAGGCAGCAACTCGGTGTGATTTTAACTGCTATGCGGTGTGCAATCTCTGCCAGAAATACTAATCTTACACCGACAACATGCTTTACTACTCAGACACTCCCCCATTACGTCTACCTGCATATCTGCGCATGTGCTACAGTACATCACCTCACTTAATCTCCTGATTGGTCTTTCTGTCCGCTCTGCCACTTCGTTCAGCTGATATGCTAATTTTTCGACTTCGTCCTTAATTTTTGCACACCAGTGTATATATATATATATATATATATATATTTATTTGTCACACAGTTATTTATATAGATTTGTAATAATTTCGTGTATGAAATGTATATATACGAAAATCGTTTGACACAAAACTGAGGAGAATAAAATATTTTCTCGTTTTAAAAGAATTTTGTATTAAAAAATATTGCAAAAAAGCATATATTTCACAAAATTAAGTTTAGTAGTGTGCACTTTATCACATAGATATGTATAAATGCATGCATTTAATTAAAGTCAATGAAACAAATACATTCACAAGAACTTAAAGAAATTTAATGCAAAATTTTAAAGTTTTTTTTTTTTTTTTTTTTGGTTTTTTATGAAAAACAAAGCATTTATTGAGTTTTGGGAAAATAATCTGGTACTCTTCATCGCATTGTCATTTTAGCATCAAACGATAACAAATTGTTCGATGTCGTCCATTTTGTTATTCATTTCACCATTGGAGTGGGCGTCTAAGTAATTTAGAATAATTTTCATGGTATTCCTTATTTCAGATGACGTGAGAACCACCACTGGTGCTGCATTATTAATTTCATTTTCTTTGTTAGAATCTGCCTCTATGATATTTTTTTTTTTTTGAATTTTGAACTAATTCTAACATGTGGGGCTGTATATACATTATCATCATCTTCTGATGATACAGTAGGACAGTTCAATAATATAGTCCAAGTTGGTGTTTTCCGTATTTTGTTTATTCCTAAAAGGGAAATCTTTTCGTGTTAAGAGAAAAACATAAATTAAAATGCATAGTAGTTTGTCGGGGAAGTCGTATTATTGCGTGTTAACTAATATTTCTTCTTAAGGTATCGGACTACCCTAAAACTGTGAATTTTGCCAAAAATTGACAAATTATTTTTATAATTTTATTTTATACGCCACCTTATTAGCTTTATAAAAATACCAGGTTTATTATTTTCCGTTCACTAGAACAAAGGCTACAAGTATTTTAGTAAAAGCAGATACCATTACTTTGAGCAAGATGTCATACTTTAAAACACGTTTTACTCGAAATGTGTGAGTGTTTTTAAAAATGCTCAGACGATTGCTCAAAATGTTTTGAAAATAATTAGCTGAAATTTTTTGTGTATGTTCTGTATAATAGTAGAAGTGTTTTAACCTTCAGATTTATCAATCACTGTTTTATTACAAAATTTACAGACCCTTATGTTAATATAATCACTGTTTCTTTTCGGAAATTTCATATAATAGCTAAGATAAAGTGCTCTAGTTTTCGTAAAAATTACAATACATCTTATACTGAAGGTCATTTCAAAAATTAATAACATAGCAACACATCAGAAATGAAAAACTGAAAATTTGTTCATAAATGTTTGGTACAGAATTGGTCCCGTTTATGTTATTTTTTGTCAATTTTTACCGATTTTTTCACATTCTAGAAAAATAATTTCTTTTTCTCTTCTTAATTTTAGCATATTTTTCTTAAAATGTACTAAGCAAATCTAAAAACCACAAAAAAATAATAATAATAATAATAATAATTCCTACATCTCCATTTTTTTCCAAAAAAAAACAAACAGGTGTCGCTAGTAGTCTGATAACTTAAGCGTTTTCGCGTTAAACGTATTTCACTGTATTTGTCACACAACTATTTATAATTGAACTTTATATTAGATTGGTAATAATTTCGTGTATGATATATCTATAACAGATGGCAAAAATTAAATTTCCCCTACAAACGGCGTCCTGTAGCGCAAATGGGTGAACGGAATGCAATGAAATGTTGCATACGGGCTATACATAATGTGACCAGACGTCCCGTTTTGAACTGGACTGTCCCTTTTTATAATTACGAGTCCCGGTGTCCCCGAAAAGAAGTCTGGGACGCAAAATTGTCCCGTTTTCGGAAACCACAATAAGCTGTTCAGAAACCTGTAGTGAAACTTGAAGGTCAGACTGTATCGGCAGTTGAAGCTGCAAAAGAAATCAATCAACTAAAAGACAATTTGACTCAGAAACAGACCAATCAGTCTCTTTTATTTACGGGTGCGTCAATTAATGGTGAAATCAAAAGATAATGGTACTGATATAGATGAAGTGTTTGTGAAAAGGACGGCTAAATAATTTTATAAAACAAGACATAAATATCTGGAGCAGTGCTTTATCAGCTTATCAGTGCTTATCAGCTTTCTTACCAAAGAAATGGAGATATTTTATTGGGCAGATTTTAAAAAGGTCCCCGCATGGGAAGACGTTCAAAAATCTCTGGATCTATTAATTGAAAAGAAGTATATTGACTGTAATAAATATACAGAAGTTTTTGATTAATTTTCATTAATTTCTAACTACATTACATCGCAAAAAGTAACCGAATGAAATAATCTAAATGTTTCCACGGAAACTCGTCGGGTGGAAGTATTTAAACACTTTCACGCCAACAATCTACAACATGAAAAATTTCTATTTTAATTGAATATATTTTATGTTTGCCTGCTACAAATGGGGCTCCAGTAGAAAGAGTATTTTCTATGATGAACAAATTGTGGACATATGAGAAAACCCAGTTACAAATTTCAGCTCTAAAGGCGATGTTGATAGTTAAGGTGAATATAAAAAAAACGTGTCAAGAGTTTCATTCTTACTTAAAATCTTCACTAGCTATATTAAAGCAAATTTGTTCCTCTGAAAAAAAATATATAATTAAACATTTTGGGTATATCTTTTAATTCGTAACTTTTAAGCTAACTAACTTTTTCTGAATAAATAACTTTAAAAGAGTGTTTTTTTTATTGTAATACCTGTTAATTGACCTAAATAAAATAATGTCCCGTTTTGAATCAAGGAATAAGTGGTCACGTTATGTTAAGGCCCATGTAAACGTCTACATGGCATGTTGGCGCCATAGCGTGGCGATGTAAATTCGTAAGCAAATAAGGGTGACGCTTAGGGTTGCCTCAGCGACGTGTTTTGTTCAGTTGAATGCTTTTGTACAACCGTCCTGTTCCTTCCAAAGACTTCATGTTGGAAGTCGCATAAATAAAAAGAAATTGATTTAAAAACCTTTGGATTTCTTATAAAATTATAATCACTACAGTCCACTAAATTAATAACCTAACATTTTGGTCAGTAGAGCGCGGAGGTAACTTGCGTAAAATTTAAAATAATTTGTTGTTGAATTACGCGTCCTTTGTCTCGTTATTAAAATGGAAGGAGCAGGAGCTCTTGAAACAGATGAAATGCCTTCCGTAACATTTGCGGAAAAAACAAAAACTTTAAATCGTCGACGTGGCAGCTACAAAGCTAAAATAACCAAATTGCAATCCTTTTTAAAGGATAAAGCTTCGAATGCAGAACAATTGCTGCTTCGAAGTAAATTAGATAAAGTGTCGGAGATGTATTCTAGTATGGAAGCACTAAAAATAGAATACTATGAAGTTGTAGAAGATGAACAATTGCCGAATTTGGAATTAATATTAGAAGAAATGGAAGACGACCTGGAAGAAATAAAGGTAGGCTTACAAACTTTATTATTAAAACATGATGATATTTCTAAAAATGTATCTATTTGTAATACTGCTTTAAGTAATAATGGTAATTCAAAATCTAGTTTCATTAAATTACCTGATGTAAGACTACCCGAATTTCATGGAGTAATAGAAAATTGGAGTGATTTTAAAAGACAATTTGATAGCCTAATTACAAATAATTCAGTGCTAAATGATACCCAAAAACTGTTTTATTTACGTTCTGCTTTGAAAGGTGAAGCACGAACTATCGAAACCTCGGAAGATACGTTTGACTCATTAATGACTGTTTTAATTAAAAGATATGAAAACAAACGTGTAATAACAAATTCTCATATTATGAATATTTTAAATTTTGAAAAACTTTGTATTGAATCATCTAAAGGTCTTAGGAACTTGATTGATGTTATAAATAAAAACCTAAGAGGTTTAAAGCTTATGGATTTAGAAACTAATGAGCTCACTCATCAGTTTTTAATAAATATTATTATCCGAAAGTTAGATATAGAATCCCGAAAATTGTACGAAATGAGCTTGACTTCAACTGAGTTGCCGAAATGGGAAATGTTTTTGGAATTTTTGCAAAATAGAACGCAAATATTAGAAAATTTGCACGGAGTTCAGGGACCTCCATTAAAATTGAAAACTCCATTTCTAAGCAAAGGCAAAAGTTTCATAGTGAAGTCCAATAACAATAATAATTGTTTGTTGTGCAAAACATCACATCGTTTGTATGATTGCACACTTTTTCTAAAAATGAATCCCTTGCAAAGATTCAATCTAATTAAAAAACATGGACTCTGCATTAATTGTTTAAATAACAATCATAAAGTTGCGCTTTGTAAATCAAAGTATACATGCAGATTGTGCCGAGGAAAACACAATTATTTATTATGTCGGTCAGAAAACGGACAATCCGACACAGAAGGATCTTCTTCGAATACGTTATTTACTCAGCCGGCTCCGTCAGTGGCCCCCACTTCTAACAATGGTGGGGTAACAAATAATCCTACCGAACACCAAACGGTCCAGACATTCTCTTCTCTGAATCAAAGGGGAAATAAGCTCGTTTTTCTCTCCACTGCTATTGTGGGTGTTTGGTCTCCACTGTTGAAGAGTTATGTTCAAGGTAGGGTAATTCTAGACAGCGCTTCTCAATCTCATTTTATGACCCTTCAGTTTGCTTCAAAACTTGGTCTTGAAAAGGAAAAAATAAATATCTCAGTCAGCGGATTAAGTGAAAACTCAGTAAATATTAAATGGAAAATAAATGATGCATTTATTAGTAATAACGATTCTACTTATATACTTCCCCGTTAGATTTTTTAATTGTTCCTAGGATTACTGATTTTGTTCCTTCAATCCAACCTAATCTTAAAACTAAAAGGTTCAAGGACATTAATCGTTCTATCTTATCTGATCCCAGCTTTGACAAACCTGGAAAAATAGATATGATTATAGGAGCGGAGCTATTCTACCAAATATTAAAAGATGGTCGAAAGGTAATTTCAGACAATGTAACACTAATTAATTCAGTTTTCGGATTTATTGTCAGTGGATCTGTTAATGCAATTAACCATAAAAGTAATTGTTTCTCTTAATTTCGGAATCGGAAAATATCGATAATTGCATTAAGAAATTTGGGGGGAGAGAGAGAGAAGTAGAGGAAATCATCCTGGATAGACCTTTAAGAAAAGAAGAAGAATTTTGTGAAATACATTTTAAAAACACACATAGACGAGATTGCAAACATCAATTAAAAACCTTTGTTGCAAACAGAGTCTCCAAAATTCAAGCTCTTACATCTAACTATCAGTGGAAACACATATTTCATCTTGTGATAATCCTGCTGATGCCATCTCCCGTGGAGTCAATCCTTCTGATCTCAAGCGCCTGGAACTCTGGTGGTCAGGACCATCTTTTGCCATGGAAGATATTATTGATGATTTACGCCAAAATGAATTAAATTCCCCTGAAAAGGAACTATATTTGACAGAACTAAAAACTGTGACTTCTACAAACTTGGTTCTTTCGTCAAACAATAATTTTCTAAATCAAATCCTCTCTTTAAGTAATAATTTTCATAAAATAATTAGAATTCTGAGTTTTATTTTCAGATTTGTGTTCAATTGCAGAAATAAGGAGAAACGGAGTGGTCCTTTGACTGTCCAAGAATTTGAGAATGCCTTAAGATTTCTCATTAAGGGAGTACAATCAATGGTATTTTATAAAGAAATAAATAGTTTAACAAAAAAGGAAATTGTCAAAGGAGCTGTAAGTAATTTAAATATTTTTCTAGATGAATTTGAATTAATTCGTGTTGGAGGGAGATTAGATTATTCTGATTTGTCATTTGATCAGAAACACCCAATACTCTTACCGAGAGATCATAAACTTACTAATATTATAATGGAACATTTCCACATAAATAATTTACATGTCGGTCCCCAAACCTTACTTCATCTTGTTAGGGAAAAATATTGGCCATTAAATGGGAGAAATAATGCTAGGAGAATAGTTCATCAATGTATTAAATGCTTTAAAGCCAAACCTAAAATAGAAGAGCAGCTAATGGCATCATTGCCTAAAGAAAGAGTGACAGTAACTCCCCCATTTACAAATACTGGTATCGACCTTTGCGGTCCTTTTTATATTAAATATAAAAATCAACGTAAGGGGGTTTTAAACAAAATTTATGTAGCAATATTCGTTTGCTTCTCGACCTGAGCTGTTCACTTAGAAATTTTAAGTGATTTAACTTCTGATGCCTTGATTGCAACATTAAAAAGATTTGTTGCTCGTCGTGGTATTCCCAGCATTATATTTTCTGATAATAGTACTAATTTTGTTGGTGCACATTCAGAATTAAAACAATTATACAAACTTGTGGAAACTCCCCCAGATAATTTGGCATCTTATTTGATTTCACATTCAATATCTTGGAAATTTTTGCCTCCTAGATCTCCAAATTTTGGTGGACTCTGGGAGGCAGGCGTGAAATCGTTTAGGTATCACTTGAAAAGGACAATAGGTAATTTTAATTTAACTATTGAAGAATTTTTAACTGTTGTTAATCAAGTTGAAGGTATATTAAATAGTCGACCACTAATTCCTTTATCTTCTGATCCCAACGATTTCAGTTCTTTAACACCTGGACATTTTTTAATCGGTCGTCCAATTAATTCCATTCCTGAATCTAATATAATTGAGATTCCAGATAATCGACTCTCTAGATGGCAACAAGTTCAAAAAATTAATCAAATTATTTGGAAAAAATGGTCAAGGGATTATTTAAACAATCTTCAACAACGCGGAAAATGGAAATTTGAAAAAAGTAACATACAAAAAAATAGCCTTGCCTATTAAAAGAGGAAAATCTTCCTAGTTGTACTTGGCCAATGGGTAGAGTACAAGATGTAGTAATAGGGAATGATGGAAAGGTACGAGTTGTCATAGTAAAAACCTCTCGAGGAATTTTCAAACGCAGCATTTCTAATATATGTATTTTACCAATTCTCAATACTTGAAATGTACGCTTTATTTAAAATGTATTGTTTGAAATGTGTTTATATATCTACAATATTCCATGTAATGTATTTTTGTATCTGTATATTTTATTAGTATTTTTCTTGTTTATTATTGTTTTTTTATACAATTTATCATGATTATTGAAAATATTAATTATCTCTTGAAATCCGGAGGATTTCAAGGTAGGGGCGGTGTTAAGGCCCATGTAAACGTCTACTTGGCATGTTGGCGCCATAGCGTGGCGATGTAATTCGTAAGCAAATAAGGGTGACGCTTAGGGTTGCCACAGCGACGTGTTTTGTTCAGTTGGAATGCTTTTGTAAAACCGTCCTGTTCCTTCCAAAGACTTCATGTTGGAAGTCGCATAAATAAAAAGAAATTGATTTAAAAACCTTTGGATTTCTTATAAAATTATAATCACTACAGTCCACTAAATTAATAGTAAA
>BMAO01020749.1:0-58271 GCA_019973975.1 Trichonephila clavata | reverse complement strand
AGAATTGCCATTGTGTCACGAGTAGACTTGAGTTCGTTGATTCTGGTAAAGTGATTCCTGCAATTGCCAATTGCTGTGAACAACGGAGTGTTAAAAGGTAAGTCAAATCTTGTTAGCTCCGCATTGTTACAGAAAAGTGCAAGAAATCTCTCGACAATTTAACGCTAATGCACAAAAAGTGTTAACTACATCATTCAATATCATCTCCTCGTTATGGGTTCGTAAGCCAACGCGTGTCCCGCGAAAAGTATCTCTGATAACTGCATATCAGGGAGCAAAGATTGACATAGACACGGGAACGTCGCCACTGAACCCTAAATATGTGTAAGAATGTTGACTGGACTGATAAGTGTAGATTCACTTTGGTACTGGTCGATTGCTTAATGGATTGTATATCAACGTCACATTTCGAAACTTAACTAGTTATTTTTAGCGATGGACGTCATGTGATAGGACGACACCTGAGTTGGGACCCCATTCTTCAAACATCTGCCCCACACCAACGCGAGGATTTTAGAATTGACCGATTTAACGTGCATCAACCTCTCCACACAATGGTGTTTAAAGGCACCATAATTTAAACCCAGGACTCGACAGAAACAATGCTAGCCACGAGTTCGCTGTCATGACCATTTAGCTACCGTGGACCAGCTCAGTGAAAATCGTTTTACACGAAACTGAGGGGACTGAGAAATATTTTTTCGCGTGAACTCTTTATCTATCGACGGTACTTATAAGTACCACTCACTTTAAAATTACATAGAATAACCATTTTTACGAATACTTTGACGATACTTGGCAGGAGGAACATTCTCTTAAATCCACTCTTCTAAGATATATGGCAGAACGGGATTCTATGATGAGTATTTTAGCGGGGAAAGCGAATAGTTTTATAGCAGAAATTATGTTTTCACTGCTGAATTTTTGATCGGATTGCGAAGGTTGTCATTTTTGTTCCAAAAAAGTATTTGTCAAAGCCGTATGTAATGTAACGCCGTATTTTTTCCGATGTTAGTTAAGACCATACAAAACAATTTGACTATTTATTTTAAGTGAACAGTGGGAAAATTAATTTTACAATTGAATATCTTTAGTTAATTAATTAGCTCTAACGGATCAAATTTCCCAAAGTTAAGTATTTTGTTATGTATATCCCTTATTTTTCAATGTAGTGATTCAAAAAAAAATTTGCATGAAGAAAACTGCAGTAAATTATAATGCGGTAAATATACGGTTAAAGAATACTGCAAAAAAACATATAATCAACAAAATTAAGTTTATTGGAGTACATTTTATTCACATAGATATGTATATATGCTTATATTTAATAAAATCAATGAAACAAAAACATTTATAGGAACTTAATGAAATTTAATATAAAAGTTTTTGCAAAACATTTATTGAGTTTTTGGAAAATAATCTGGTATTTTTCTTTGCATTGTCTTTTTCAGCAGCAAATTGTTCGATGTCTTCCATTTTGTTATTCATTTCACCATTTGAATCTGCTACTAAATAACTGCACATACTTTTCATGATGTTCTTCATTTCGGATGACTTAGAGAACAAAGGAACTGCACTTTTCATTTAATTTTCGTCGTCGGAATCAGCATCAATGATATATTTTGAGCTTTCATCAAACTGCAAAATGTCTTTATCTGCCATAATTGCGGCTGTACACACATTACCATCATCTGCTGGAACAAATTCTCCCGATGATACAGTAGGACAGTCCAAAAATACAGAAACTTTGTCAAAAATTTTATCAAGTGTCCGATCAGTTTTAATATCTCTCTCCAAAAAAAAAATATCTTTTCGTGTTAAGAGAAAAATGTTTGAAAACACAGTAGTTTGTTGGGGGGGGGATCGTTATATTATTTCGTATTGTTAACCGATATTTCGTCTGAAGCGTTTTCGCGTTAAACGTATTTCACTGTATTTGGCTTGCAGAGTGCGTTCCAAGCAGATGGAAGGTCGCTATCTCGTCTGGAGGTTGTTTATGTGGACGGAAATAATACCACTTATACGTGTGACATGGTTCCTCACAGGCTATAGTTTTATAGTAATTTTCTTCTCCACCATGTGTACCTGTTTATGTATTATCAGCATCCCTCTGTATATATCTCTGCAACAAAATCGAATTGTATCCGAATGGTTTGATGAACATTTTATAGATATGACCTCGTTTCCCCGACCATCTAGGTTACCTTACCTCAATCCTAGGGCATATCTAAGATACGGCGTAGAAAGAGATGTTCAATGTGAGATGTGGGAGACTGTTGAGAAAGCAGGATTGACGAGTATCAATCAGCAACAACAGGACCATGTTTTACATGTTCATTTATTCCTGATGAAATGAAGTATATATGTATACAATATTGCAGCAAAAACTATAATCCGAAAGAGGAAGTTTGCTGTTTAAATCTAATGTATAAAAAATTTTGGAACTAAATTGTATAAACGAAAGAAGAAAAAAAGGAAAAATTTTTCCATTGTGTGTGTGTGGCAGGTTAAATTTTTTTGGTTTTATAATAGACAACATGATAATCACACAAAAGTGTATTAAAAACGAAAAACAGAGAAAGTAACTATCGATTACTATCGATTAGACTAACTATCGATTAGAGAGTATACTATCGATTTTATGTAGTATATGAATAATATGAAGTTAATTATTCAGGTTTCTGAAGTAAGTTTTTCAATTTCTAATGAGCCGCAAAATACACTCATGTCCATAAATTAAGGATAATTCAGAATCACACAGAAATTGAACTCTAAAACAAAAATTTCTCCTGTAGAATTATCACACACATCTTGAAGAAGAATATGCAAATTACAGGAAACCACCAGATGGCGCGGATAGTACGTCACAATGACGAGAGTGTAAGAGAGGGGTATATAAGGAATGATGGCAAAGAAGTAAAATTGTTCACAAGCGCTTTAAAAGCCTTTCAGTGCAATAACCGCATAGTTATGGCACAAAGGAAGCATTTGGGAGATTTTTTACGTGGTAGAATTATCGGACGACTGGAATGCGGACGTACCCAGGGGAAAGAATTTGAGGAACTTGGAATCGCCCAGAGTGTCATCTCCAGGCTTTGGCAACGATTCCAAGATGATGGTAATGTGAGTAGATGTTACAGCACAGGTCGCCCCCGAGTTACAACGCCGAATGGGGACCGGTATTTGGCATTACTGCCAAAAGAAACAGACGAGCACAGCATCAGACCTATCTCGTCAGCTTTCTTCAGCTACCGTACGACAGTTTCAAGGCAGACCATGTACAGATGCTTAGGGCACATTGGTCTATATGCTCGTAGGCCTGTCAGATGTGTTCCCCTTACCGCAACTCACTGTCGCCTGCGATTAATCTGGAGTAGAGAGCATGCATTGTGGACACCGCAACAGTGGTCTTGTATGATGTTTTCCGACGAGTCCTGGTTTAGTTTGCAGTCTGATTCTCGCCGGACTTTCATATGGAGAGCGCCAGGTACCTGTTACCACCAAGAGAACACCATTAAACGACACCGTTACGGTGGTGCAGGATGGCTCGTTTGGGGAGGAATTATTCTTGTTCCAGAACTGACCTGCATGTTCAGAGTGTAACGATGACAGGCCACATCTATCGGGATGTCATTCTGGAACAACATGTACGTTTATTTCGGGGCGCCAATGGGTGCTGAATTTCTGTTTATGGATGACAACGCCCGTCCTCACCGTGCAAACATTGTAGACGAATGCCTTCAATCGGAGGATATCACCCGTATGGATTGGCCAGCATACTCACCGGACTTGAATCCAATAGAGCATGTGGGGGATATGCTTGGCCGACGAATTGCAGTCTGTCAACCCCCTCCCACCTGTCTACCGGAACTTCGAAGGGTATTGCTTGATGAGTGGTGTAATATTCCCCAAGATCAGATTGATAATTTGATACTCAGCATGCGTAGGCGTTGTAAGGCTTGTATTGCATCGTCCGGGAGACATACTCCGTATTAACCTTTATACTTACTATGTTATACTGTTTTTGTAAATATGTTCTTTTTTGAAATTTGCTCCAGGGAGTAAAAATCGCAATTTTTATTAATTATGTCAAACATATAGCATCTTTTTTTGCTCTTTACCTTTTGTTTAATAAATAGACTTTACAAATAAGTCAAATTTGTTTTGCTTCTGTCTCTTTCTTTGCCTGAACTTCATTATCCTTAATTTATGGACATGAGTGTATTTTATTTCGTAATTTCAGTCGTAATAAAATAAAAACTTACTTCTTTTTAAAACTTAAGATTTAAAAAAAAATTGGAATGAAATTATTTTTTTAGCTTTATCTGCTTGATTGCAATAATAAAATTGATTCGCCTAGAGTCAAATATAAGCTTATTAAATTTTTATTATATACAACCAAAATAATCTTATTAAATTTCTTATCTCATTTTGAATATCGAAACGCTAATTGTTGAACTGGTTAGAATATCGATTGAAAACTTTTTTCTTATTAAAATATTGCAATCAAAGAATAAGATTTTCTTTTTGTTGGAAATCCAGTAAAATTTTTGCTAGTATAAATTTCCTGGAAAATGTAAAAATTTCTATCGAAACTTTGCTTTTGTGTATTTTGTATATAACATATACAAAAAAAAACTTTCTAATTCAAGTAAAACAATATCATTTCAATAACACATAATAATAAAAATCTGTAAAAAGAAGAAGAATGATATATAAATTTGAATGATAACTAGATTGAGTGGTCGAAATCTACATCTTTTTTGTTTTTGAAATCGTAGAATTTGTATATTTTCGTTTCTGATTTAATTTATTGTATTCTTCATTTGTAAATAATTTTTGAATTTTATATATATTACGTTTTATGTACTTCTTCAGCCTGTCTTTTTTCTCTCCTTTTGTGCTTTACAATTTTCGATACAAAGGGGAGCATTTTTTTTTTTTTTTTACTCATGAAATTTTTTTTTAATATTGTAAAATATTTTTAAAAATATTTCTTTCCCAAAGATATACCGTTTTTTTTTTTTTTCTGTTAAGAGAAATGAAAAACTTTCTCAAATAAAAACTTGCTTTAAAATTAAGAAACATTGTTTCCAGGATAATTAAATTTACTCCGTTTTAAATAGAATTAAGTATGTTCGAGGAATATTGGATTTCTGGAAGGAAAATATACTTTTATTCCTGAATTCTGTTATAAAAAAGTGTAGGTACATTCAGAGGGGGTGATAGTAGGAAGCGTTGAGACGACAAATCACCGTAGACCAGAGGTGGGGAACCTTTTTACCATTAGGAGGCCGCATGTTAGATTAAGTAGTAATAAAAGAGGCCGCATAGGTTGATGTACCTATAAATGTGACTTTTATAAAGTTATTACAGTTTACATAGATTTAAAAATTTTGTGCATTCATTATACATAGAAATATTATTAAAAATACATTATTTACGTATTATTAGACACAAAAAGTCACAGTACAAAATATTTTTCTATTCACATAAGGATAAAAACTTTTTATAACATTCATCTCTCTCATTGATAATTATTTTCTTAAAGAATTGTTAAATTAATAGATACCTTTGTAACTTTCTGTATTTCACTGTTGGTATTTTTATTTATGTAAGCATATATATATATACGGATCAAGCTTCATAACGTGAAGCCTTAATTGGTCCTCTAAATGAGCATGTCTGGTAACGTTGCCATGTTACACTAGGTGACGTTCTACGTTCTAACATTTGAAATATACAATTGGCTATTCCCACAAGCAGTCATTGAAACATACATTCACAGGCAATTCTTTATTTAATTCCATTGATTTTCAAACTGTTGTAATCTAGATAATTAATAATTAATGCAAGTTCTAGCTTTTATGAAAGCCACGGGTTTCCCACTTCTGCCACAGAACATGATGTCGCAAACCACATTTAGTCTGTGAAAATCACGATAATAGTAGCCGTCAGGGGAACGATGAGCCAGGCGAAGGGGTGGTCAAACGAATGATGGTCAACGAATTACTACCTGAATGCCTCAATGGCGCAAAAATAACTTGTTTTCTAACAGCACGTCTTTCCGGAGTCGCTGCAGGAAGTACCGACCACTGCGCACCAGGCCGTGTGGCTCATGCACGATGGTAACCCAACATATTTCTCGATTGCGGGGCTCAACCAACTCCTTGCTACATATACCAGGAGTTTGGTTGGACATGGAGAAACTGTTGCTTGGATTCCGCCCTCCCAGGACCTCAGTTCCTTGAATTTCTTCTTCTAGGCCCACCTGAAATCGCTTGCTTATGAGACGCCGGTGGTTACAGTGGAGGATATGTCACGGATCCTCGTCGCTTCAGCTGATATCGCCAGCACACCAGATTTGTGTTTAAACGCGTCTGATAACCATTCGTCCGTGAATGTGCTATGACCAAGGACGTCTTAAGGTAGGGGCCAGCTGGATCCAAGGTCTCGGCCCCAAAGGGAGTCTCGTGTCCTTCTCGACTCAGCCTTATTAAGATAAGTATTCTAATAATTTCTATCATCAAATGTGTATTTTCCAGTTGTATATTCCGAAAAACTGGAAATTTCGGACGATATACCAACTGGCTACATGTGATGACCATCATCCATGCCTAGGCCAGGTTTATCCTCATACATCATTATTACTCCTTCAGTCAAAAGGTAGCAGTTGGTCGAACCGGTTTGTGTGATTGTAAGTCATGCACATTTATTTGTTTCAGGTTATTGTTTGTACGAGTATTTGATAAAGTATGTTATGCACTGTCTCTACTTTTCTGGGTCATGTAGGGCCTACATTTGTGTAAGGGCCCAGGGCCTCATGAAGTCTTAAGACGTCCCTGGCTATGACCTGCGCGACCGCAACTTCGAAGAATTCCTATAACAATCCCTTGTCTTTGCATTTCTGAAGTCGAGCTGTGACGCATTATTCGTACTGTAAACATGCTTTAAGAGTAATGAATGTATTCCTTTTATCTTTTATTGCCCCTTTTCTTTCCATTCGACATCACACCCTTCACAACTGTTTTTGCGAATTACTCTTAACTAAACGTAGTTTGCGACCCCATGTTATGCGTTGATTTGTGGTCCCCATGCTGCCTACTATCTTAACTTAACGCTGTGGCCTTGGCCCTCATGGGCTGGTGCGTCAACCAGTGTTGAATTAATCGACATGGAGACCCCTTGGTAGTCGATATCTTGGGGACCTGTAGCCTAATAATTTTATTACACAACATTTTAGGAAAATATTTTGTAACATCCCCCCCCCCTTTGTCTACCCTGTGACCCGGCTAAAGGTGTAGGAAGAAGTGCAGAACGATTCGACATGATAATTTCTAATTATTTATTCAGCACTTTAATTAACTCAGAAACAATTCAATGAATCAGATTAAATAAGATGTTTCTGATTAGCAAGCAGAGGTAAGGAGACGAGAATCGCGTTTTTGGAGAATACTTCTAATAATTGATCCACTTTGTATTAATCAATCTTCTATCTTAATATTGCTTTAAACGGTAGATATGTAACTAATTGCCAAATAAACCTCTTTAATTATTTAAAAATATCAAAGCGTACTATAAATTAACATAATACCTGAACTGTAGGTAGTCTTCCTATCTTTTAATGCATAATCCTTCAATCTCTTTATAATTCCAACTTTCTATCTTTCTTCTCTCACACTGACTTACTAACACTCTTCCATATATATCTCTCTTACTTATATCACACTTTATCAAGCTTTAACTAACCTCTCTAGCACGCGAACCTGAACTATATATAATAAACTTAATTTGCATACCACGGTTTTTTCTTTAGAAAAGGATTGTTGTTTTTCATAGCCCAAAGATTTCCCCAGAGGTTAATAGAAGGACGCGTATAGATCGGTCACAATTTCATTGCACAAATAAAATAACAAATTATCAGCAAAATTAAAAAAATATAATTAAACAATTATTTATTAGAATCTGTAATAAAAAAAACTAACTCTTGCAATAAAAAATAGCTAAATATTTGATTTTCTCAATTTTTGAGGCCCCTAAAAAGTGTAGGGCCCATAGGCAATCGTCTCCTCTGCCTAATGAGTAATCCGGCACTGGGCCAACAGCCCATGAGGGCCAAGGCCGGCAGTGGCCTTGGCCCTCATGGGCTGTTAGCTCCAGTGGAAATTTCATAAAATAAAACTAAAAATTAATTGAAAAACTGAATGGTGAATCGGCATAAGTCAAATTTATATCAAAATATATTAATTTTATGAAATCAACATTTTGTTAAAAAAATATTTGATGACTTACAATCGCATTGACTTCCAAATAGTATATCAGTTGGAGTTGTGACTTTTGTTTTATGAAATTGTGTATAGTATCACATGTAAATGTTTAATTAAATCGCATTTGCCCGTTGTAGTCAAGATATTCTAAAATCATCATTACAGTATTTTGTAAAAGGTGGCATTCACGCACCATTACAAACATAGTGCTGGAAATAAAAATTTTGGAAGAGAAAAAAATTACAATTTGATTTAGGGAAACATTTGTAAGCTGTTAAAATTTCGAGGTAATATACTAAAAGGAATATAAACTATTATTTTCTTGTCTGGAATTTTTAAAACTAAACCTGCTGAAAGTCTTTGTTCACGTGTAACTTTCTAATCATACCATTTGCAGATCGAAATAAATTGAAAGTAAAAAAGTTTTTTTAAAACAAGCTTTTATTTAAATGCGCTAAAAAGAATAAAATAAATTTTTCTTTAAAATTTTTTTACTATCAACTTATAACGTCATTACACAATTTATATGATATAAAAGCTTGTCGCAAGTTTAAAGCACTCTTACTTACTTAGTTTGAAAATTTTAAGAAATTGAAATCAATCAGATCAAGTTATTTAATTTACTTGTTTATCTGCAGAGGTAAATCTCGCGACAAGCTTTTATATCATATAAATTGTGTAATGACGTTATAAGTTGATAGTAAAAAAATTTTAAAGAAAAATTTATTTTATTCTTTTTAGCGCATTTAAATAAAAGCTTGTTTTAAAAAAACTTTTTTACTTTCAATTTATTTTTCACTTTTTAGTTATCCCTCGACAGGTTTCTTAGTCTGTTCATCTCATTCAACGCATCATTGTTGCTAGGTGTTAGCCGGTTATTTTCGAACAGTCGAGCTAAATGAATTCTCGCAAAAAGAGTACTAGACGAAAAACACAATTTTTTCTTAAATCCGTAAATTTTAAGCAATTCTTTCAATCTTCGTACAGATCTTGGGTAATATTATCCTACACACGAAAAAAAGTTTTATGAGATTTTCTTCATAAATGACGAAGTTATTAAATATTAAAATGTTGAGTATTTTTTGAAAAATCGTAAAAAAAAAAATTTCGACATTTTATTTTTTAAATGACTGATTCTAAAAGAGCAAATCATAAGCTGTTTTAGTACGGAATGTCGATTCATTTAAACAAAAAAAAATTCATGCGCGTCGATTTAGACATTATTTTCATAAAAACGCATCGATTTTGACTTATTTAAAAAAATCGTAAGAAATACAAATATTATTTTGTAAAAAACATTATACCGTATCGGGACGAAATAAATGATCTTTCCGATTCTATAATTATTTTTTGTCTGAGCTTCATAGATTAACCTCTTAAGCGGTCAATTTTTTTGACCAAAATTTTCCCAAAAAAAGCCCATTTTTTAACTGCATGTAACTAAGCATAATAATTAACAGAACGCGCGAAAATGGAAGATTTTTATTTTAATCTCAGGTTTAAAATTTTACTCACCTTTTTTTATTTTATAATTTTTGAACACAAAAACCCTTAAATGTTTGCTTTTAATAAGTACATTCTGCGTACTATGAAGAATATTTCACATACATCTTAAAATATATTTTCTTCCATTTACCAAAAAATTTCATGTTCATACCTCTTTTTCATACGATTGATAGGATTTCATGTGTGTGTGTGCATATTTATATGCACACACAATATGAAGAATAGTGTAACACTAAGTCTTATATTCCAATGGGGATAGAGATAATATCGACTTCTTTGGATTATCTATACATTTTCCTTTTTCTTAGGCAACACATTGTACATTGCCTTGTAAATCCCTATTCTTTATCCAATAATTTCAAGAATATATATTCTTGCCTTCAGTGAAAAATTCTCACCTTCACCACTACCAAAATTCTGAATGAAGAGTAGTACAGTACCCATGGACAAACTCTCTCTCTCTGCATCTCCTAAAGACACACTCTATACTAATAACCTTATTATAGGAATAAAAATGTCTGTACAAATAAAATATAGAAAGAAAAAATTTCGGTGCCTGTACAGCGCACGAGCAAACCGGTTGTGGCTAACTTTCAGTAGCCCGTAAGGTGTACGGGCAAACCAGTTAAGGGGTTAAATTTAGAATTTCTATAATACTCCATCTCAGTTTAACTTGGCAGCGTTGAGAAAGGTATACAATGTACCAATCTACTTGAAAAATAGCTCTACTTTTTTTGTTTTGAATTTAAATCCAAGAAAATAGATAGAAATTTGTAAAAAAAATTGCATATGTTGTAGAAATTAGATTATTTTTACATTGTAGAAATGTAATTATTTTTTAGACAAAGTTAATTAATACAGTCAATAGCGCAACGTTATAAAATTCCAGTTTGGCTGAAAACCGATTTTCGACGCCAACTTTTGTCATTGTTGTAACAATAAAATTATTACAACAATGCAGATATATCCAAGTTGGCGCCCAAAATTAGTTTAACGTTTTTAATTAATATCTTTTTAATTAATTGCAATATCGGAATATAAATGGTCAAAACATGCATTGTCATCCAAACTAAACGTGTATACAAAATTTCAGCTCAATGGGAGGAAGATATCAGCTTCAAAATTGAGTTGCAAGATTCCACCCGAACAAATTACATACATACATACATACATACATACATACATACATACATACATACATACATACATACATACATACATTGTAAGTTAAATAAAAGCTTTTAATAAGTTTACAATATCTTTCATAATTTAGCTGATAAATTATTTTTATGTTGATTGAAAATTTTACGAATTTTCTTAGAAATGTTATTGAGCTTAAAATAGATTTAAAAGGGTATGATTCCCGCAATCATCAGTTTTACCATTAATTAGCCTTATAACAACAAAAAATGCACTCGAAACGTTTGAAACTGGTTACTCTTTAGAAATACATGTATTAATACGAGGGTAACTCTAAAATGTCTGAGACACGCGCGCAGACGAAAAGTAACAAAGGAAAATTAACGGTTTAATTTCAAAATACAAAGTATTTTAACACAGCAGACGACTTTTCACTGACTTACTTCAGGTTAATTAGCGTAGAACAAATTTTAAACAGAAGAGAAAATGGAGTTAAGCGAGAACATTATCGTGCTATGATTTTCTATGATTTTAATGCTAGATTAAATCAAGAGGAATGCTTTCAACGGCTGCAATTAGCATTTGATGAGGAATCCCCATATCGTGCTACTATATTCAGATGGTTTAAAGAATAGGTTCTCAACCTTTTTTGAACTGGCGCCCCCTTTTCTAGAGAATATTTCGGTACCACCCCCTTTTCTAGTGAATATTTCGATACTGCCCCCTCTCACTCGAGAGAATTAAGAGTGTACATAATACATGGTGAAAGCAAGAGTTAAATTTTTAAAAATATTCTATTACTAATAGAATATATTTTTTAATTTAATTTTTTTTCTAAAGCCCTAATTTTTTTACTTTCGAATCTGAGATAGCCACAAATATATTTAAGTGTGTAATATTATATATTTTAGTCATAGATATAGGATAGTGTTGGAATTGAAACGCGCTACTGAATTTCTTCTTAATTTAAAAGCTTTAGCTTACCTGTTATAAGGGGAGGCAGGGGTTTTGATGATACGAAGTAATTCATAATAAGCTATTGCTTTCAAAATAAATATTAATTGACAGTTTCAGCCTTTAAAGAATCACATGTTAATTCCTGGTTAACATATTTAATTATGTTTCTTGGATATAATATACGTAATGAAATGCAGCGAACGCGAAACATTTTTCCTACTGCTCACAAAGACAACACGTGGACTGCAGAAATTAAAATGCTCTATATCATTCAATTTAATGTAGGTCTGAATGCAATGTAATCTTTAAGTTTTTCAACCACTTCCCGAACTACCGAAATATGTGAATTTTCGTACATGTGATATTGAAATGATTTAAATTCTTACAATATCAACATGGTAAATAGTATTAAAGTTTACTTTTGCTTGAACATAACCAGCGTGTTTTTTTAGACTAGATTTGGTTAATCTCCACAAGCCCCTCCGTTCCATCTCAACGCCCCTAATTTTCTCTAGGTCTTTTACTGCCCCCCCCCATGAAAGCCTCAAACGCCCACAAGGGGGCGTTATCGCCTACGTTGAGAACCTATGGTTTAAAGAATTTTGCAGTGGTTGCAATTCTCTTCAGAGTATGAAGAACACACAGGAAGGCCGCGGTCGGCAGTAATCCCGGATAATGAATCTACCATACGAAAAATGTTAATGAATGATAATCGCTGTACCTACCAAATGATACAGAAGGAATATAACATTGGATCCGCAGCCATACACAAAATTATTCATGAAGAATTACATATGAAAAAAGTAGTTCATCAGTTGGTTTCCCATAATCTAACGGAGCACCACAAAGAGGTGAGTATCAGAATCAGAAACCTTAAATTGCTAAATGATGGTGGCCATCACATCATTTCTAAAATTGTAACGGATGAATAGGCAAGTACCTTTCATCATCCCTGATCATCCGGGATGATGAAAGGTACTTGCCGCTTTTTGAAGTTCCAACACGTCAAAAAGGCAAAGTATGGATCTTTGAAGATCATACCACCCCGACAAAGGTGAAAAGACAACGGGCAATGAATCGCTTTCTTCAGAAGTGCGAGATTGGTAAAAGCCAGAATGTTGGAAGAACAGAAAACAGTAACAGCAAACTAGTATAGCACTAAATGTCTCCCAGAAGTGAGTATTAGGTTGGACTAGTGCTTCACCATGACAATGCATCTTCCTTTTCAGCCGAATTGATAGTTGAGTTTCTTAAACAAAAACAAATTAAAGTGATAAAACATCCACCTTATTCTCCGGATCTCGCTATGTGTGACTTTTATTTATTGTTTAATCTAAAAAAGAACTTACGTGGACGTCGTTTTCATTCAGAAGAAAAGATTGGTGTGGCTATAAATGCATTTTTTCATCAATTCCAAGAAATGAATGATTTGAGTCATTTAATCTGTAGAAAATTCGTCTAAAAAAGTGCATTGATGCTGGAAGAGACTAATTTGAACACTCCTAAAAAATTTTGTAAGTATAACTTTGAAAACCTAGGGGTATAGAACAAAAATTTCAGAGTGACCCTCGTATGACTTGATTTAGTAGATTTTCAGAATTTTGTTGAGAAAAGTTTTAAGGTATATTTTTGTGGTCCTCCTGAGTAGATGCAGTTTTGAAGGTCCAAGGTCGAAGGTCCACTGTTCTCGTACCATGCTTCGATACGCCGCCCAACATATTCTTTTAATTTTGTCGATTTTCGGAAACAAAAAACAGTAAAAAATTTATTAATAAATGAATAATTAGCATTATTTAATAAAACTAATTTTGTATCACAAATACTTAATTTTAACGGTCTATATACATAGAATTATAATCACTCGAAAAAAATCAAGGGCTTTGGGGGTCCGGACCCCAGGACTCCCCCTTAATTGCGCCACTGTCGATCAGGTGACATAAGTAACAACATATCTTCAGGTGACTGATAACGTTTGGAACCGTGACTATTAAAAAGCGTATAAACGGGTGAACATTTTTTTATATTTAGAGTCAATTGAATTAGAATATACAAATAAAATTGTTTTAAGAATAAAACAAAATTTAAAAAATCTATTAAAATGCAATTTTTTTTAGCAAAAAATGTAGAAAAAAATGACATATTTTCAAAACATTCTTTTTTTTTTATGAAAAATACTTCGATTACAAAAATATTTTGCCTCTTCAAAGCCTGGACTTCTATACAGGGGATGCAGTAGAATGCTTGAAATGAGTAATTTATAGAAAAAAGTGGGTTTATATTCATATTTTAACATATTATAGAAAGAAAATTTTAGCACAAAAAACTTTGTGGTTACTTCAATTGTGTGATCATAACTCCAAAAATAATATGTGAATTTTTCAAAATCCTAGTTTAAATGCCATGTAGAAGTCCTAGCTATTTTTTTCTGAAATATTTTTTTCATAAGAGGAGAATGTTTTGAAAACATGCCATTTTTTAAAAAAATTTTTGCAAAAAAATTTGCAATTAAATAATTTTTCCTTGTAGTAATATTCTTACAAAAATTTAATATATGTATATTCCAATTCAATTGACACTTAATTAACACTTTCATTATTAATTTATACGCCTTTTCAAAATCATGGATTTGAACGTAGTCAGACAACTTAAATAGAACCAGAAATACAATTGCATTTGTATTAAAAAAATATTTAAATTAATTACACAGTTATGTTCATAAAAAAATTCTTTTCTGAATTACGTAATTTCCGAATTAACGCTTTTAATATTTTTCAGAAGAAAATAACGAGGGGAAAAGCAGATGATGTGCTATCACCTACTCACATACACAAAATATGAAATAACAATTAATTAATTTTTTAAGAAAAAGAAAAGATATCAAATTTTTGCGCGAAAACGTAAACACAGAGAATTGCTTAAAATTCTGTGGAGTCTTCTAATTCGTGATCGATATATTTCGCGGACTATTCAAACGACCGTAGATCGTCTGCGCCGTACAGGAAAAATTGGAGAAAGATTACGATAAATCGTCTGCCGTATCTTATCTCTCATTCGGTATCGAAACTGAAAATAAAGAATCGTTTGAAAATAAAACGAGTAATCCTTTCGCGAGAAAAACAACTTTTAAAAAACAAGGATATGACTGACTATTCACTCGCCGCCGCTGCAATGGCCACCTTCCCTCCCTACGGCAGGAGTCTGCTTGCTCCAACCACTTACTTCGGTGGCAAATGGCGCCTCTTCCAAAATGTCAGCGGCGGACGAAAATAACGGGAAAAGCAGTTCCCAGCGAGCGTTGGGTGAAGCCTCCCAACGTCGCTAAGCAACTGGGGGAAAGCGATAATATGGAATGCGGTATTATTTTTTGGAGTCTTGCTTTTCTCTTTTTTTCCTCTCTCTCTTTCTCTGTCAGTGTTTAATTCTATACTGCACAAAAGAAATGGGAGAATCGAATAGAGTTTTAGAGCATTGGAAAATATTAAATTTGGAAGATATTCATTTCATTTCACATTAAAATAATTTGAAATGGTTACAGAATAACTGCTTCCGAATGCAGTTTCCAACATTTTCAGTTTCTTAAAAGACATTTTTGTTTTTTGTAAGGCACTCGTTATAATTGCAAGTGTTGTATACAATTAAAAATACAGGTAGGATATCCTGACATACTAAACACAGGAGTCTATTGGTGTACACAAGGGTCGGATTTGGGGTTCAATCCCGCCCAAAGACCAATAGGTTCTTAATTTTTATCGTTAAGATTACTTCTCAGCACCTTCGTCTACGTGTTTTTTAGAATGTCACAACCTTTCAAAAAAGAGACATGTACACGCTATTGATGTGGTCGCTGTAGCTTAGTGGCCGTGTACTCGTGGTCGGGGTGTCATGAGTTCAAGCCTTTGTGTCATTGAATACTCGCCATCCAAAGAGGCTGATGCACATTAAACCTGTCGTGGCTCAAAGTACTTCCGTTAGCGTGGTGTGGAAGTTAGAAGAGTATGGTGCCAGTTTAGGTTTCGCCCTCGTCACTTGATTGTGATTCAAAATTGCGTGGTCCGCCGCTAATAATAGGATTCGCAATCCCGTGTCATATTTTCAATCCCGGGATTTCGGGATTGCATTATCTAAATCCCGGGATTGGTCCCGGGATCAGGATTGGACTATTTATTAAAAATACTTATGTAACACACGGTATAGTTCCAAGACCGAAATGTAGGTGCCGCCATTACAATATGGGTTTGGACCGGAAGTGTGACTGTACGAAACACTGTAGTATCGTCAGAGAGAGTTTGGATCTGGACAAGCGTGCGTTCCCTGTTTCGTTGTCCAATCCTGGACTTTGTAAACTTTACTTATTTTCTTTAAATGTTTGTCTTGTAATTGTCTAAGTGTCTGTTTTTTGTAACTGTGCTACCTTATGTCATTAAACATATTAATTTACCCCGAGATTCTATAAATTACTTTTGGTTACCCCAAGTAATGACGTAAGCGGCAGTTACACTTACACATTAGCATAGTTGAAAATGCATAATAAAACTAAAATATAATTAAAAATTGATTTAATATTATTTTAATGAAAAAAATAAACAAATTAATTTATTATAAAAAACAAATAAAAATAATGCATAATGAAATTTTTAAAAAAACGAGCCTTAAAGTAGTCGCATACGATGTGTAACATTTGATATGTTATCGTGGTAAATTCGCAATAGCAACTTAAATCCTGAAAAAAATGAATCGAGTATGATAGGAAATAATTTTCTATGGAATAATTATATCTTTAATGAAAATTTTATTTAATTAACACAAGGAGTCATGCAATTTTTTATCAAAAATAATTATTCTTGTTCAATTTGGGGAAGAGCGGTAATGATAATTTATGATAACTAAAATATGACACATATACTTGTGTTTTCAAAGTATTTAAAAACCGTTGAAAAATAGCGTCAATAACAGTACCACTGTTAGTTGTTCGATTTGTGTTCATGTCGAGCTTGAGTTCATCATTCAAAAAAGCTAGGAGTGACTCGGCTTCTAGCAAACTGATGTTAATTTTAAAATCGCCACTCAAAATCATGGGAAGCGAGTGATAGTTTTTTTTTTTAAAAAAAGAGCAGAACCACCTTCGGTGTATGGTAAAAGTAAAAAATGCAGGAAATCTTTAATGTTTTGAGCCGTTTGATTCGGAGAAATGTATATGACCACCGAAATCACTGTTTGTCCATTTTCAAATAAACATTTTGCCGCACATATGTCCCCAATATCTTGACTAACAATACCCAGTCCACTTGTTTGAAGATAAGTAATATCCATATGGTCGAGCCACAACATGTGAGTTGTTCTGTTTACGATAGATCGCAACACCAGCTGCTCTGTGGCCCAGTCGTTTAAATTGTACGCAGCAATCGAAGTCAGGTATCGAAACACGTTCGTCATTTTCTAACCACGACTCTGCCTAAAGGACTTAGCTTCTTCTCTGATCCTAAAGTGAGAAAACAAAAACAAAGATCCCACGGCCTAGACCGGTGGGGGAGGGGGGTGGAGCCCCTCCCGAATGAAGAAGAAAAAACAGAACTTCACTGAATAGAGCGCGCTTCCCCAACTTCCTGTTACGCATTTCCGTCCCTTTTCACGAAATCACTCCCACAGATCTTCAGCAATCGAGAGGAAAGATGTTACACATCAAAAAGCATTTCTTCATTTCTTGTGTTTCTGTAAATAAGCTTATAAAAACACAGTTCCACCAGCCTTTCATCGTTGGAACGGCTTCTTATTTTTGTTAAAAATTGTCCTGCCGAAGAAAATGCACGTGCGAATTCTTTACTAGTAGGTATTATCGTCATTAAATTGGAGTATGTTCCTTTCAGGTTGTCACCACGTCACCCTCCCTTTTCAAAAAAGAGACATTTCTTTTTGAATTTTTGATGACAGTGTCTCAAATCGAATAGACTGCATTGGTGCATATACCTCTTTGAAAACTCTATTTGGCTCTTCTGCTACAATTAATGGCTTTTGTATATAATTGATCCAGTTATTAAATTAGAATGTGAATCAATTTCAAATGTTACCTCATTTGAAATTGAAGATCCAGTTGCATGAGCTGTTAGTAATGCAATGGGATTTGAAATGTCTTAAAACATCCAAGCAGGTCCACTATTAATTAACGGCATTTAATTGAATAAAGAACTGTGACAAAATCTTATCTATTCTTGTGATGTTGCTTATATTATTGTGTAAGCATTGCAGTGAGCCACTTAGATCTTTGCGACGTTTTCCCATACTGTGCATATATATATATATAATCCTGTTTCACTGTCCTAAACCAGTGACAGCTCGAGAAATCATAATAGTTTTCCCCTCTAGCTACATTTCTTTTTGGTTTGTCATGGTTCCATGTTCTTGGTTCTTCCGGTCTGATCTTAGGATGCTTGGGATTTATTAGTCTTCTTTTGAATTATTTACTGCTATATATATATATATATTACATATAGCACTTATAATTGCTCAAAAAATTCTACGTACATATTTTATAAACAGAATATAAATTTTTGAAAAATTAAATTCTTAAAAAAAATTTATGAGAAAATTCTTTATAATATAACAGACAAAAATTAAATCCTCGAATTAGCTATTTTAATCCGGAATTTCGGGATTGTACAAAGCTCTGGAGTTTCGGAATTCCAGGATCCCGGGGTTACGGAATTCCGGGGCTGAAACCCCTACTAGATATCTTCTAAAAATTCTATTGCCTATATCCAAGTTAGCTGACACCGAACATCCTGAAGGGTGGGAGAAATATCCGTTTTCTGCGATGGGGAGAAAGTTACAGAAGAAATAAGAGAAAACATATCAAATTCCACGGTTTAACATACACACCCACCTCGAACCCTTCTAGGTTCAACACGTAAGAAAACTAACATTAACCTATACAGTACAAAAAAGTAAATAAGATACACTAATTGTAATACCAGATTCACAATACTTTGGAAAAAAATTTCAAAACATAATTCAGACAAAAATTAAATCCTGGGATTTGAAAAAACCACCGGGATCCCGGGGCTGTAAACCCTAGCCAATAACCCTCTTGTTTCCAGGGTGATCGGTTTATAGCTCTCAATCCCTTTCGGGTGAGCTCGGTTCTCTTGGGCTTTCTGCCAATAACCTTTGTGTTGCTTTAGATCACAATGTTTATAAACATTCACTCAATAATGAACACTGACATTAAGTCACAGAAGTAAGTATGCAGAACAATTGTGACGATGTTTTCAAAAGAAAAGAACATTGAGATGATCTCTGATATTACATTCAAAGTTACGATGTATTCCAACAACAGTACATCTAAATTTCATTTTAAATCAAAAAAATCATAAAATTATATCCGTTTATTTAGCAGAAATGGTTTAGCTTAGAATTAGCATGTAATTCAGGTCACAAAATTAAATAGGCAAATAGAAGCAAGAAATTGAGGGGAAAAGATAATTTTTGCTAATTCTTTTCCAAAAAGTAAAAATAAATTATTAGAAAAGAGTTTTTGGATTTTTTACCTACTTTAAATCTTGATGACACTAAGTTCACTGAATTTTGAGTATCAGAGAATGGTAATTCCTAGTGGCGTAATGTTCACCACCGCACATCGCGGGGGGGGGGGGGGCAAAGCTTGACTGACGTTAAGTACGTATTTGGCTTGGGGCCCAAAATCTGAGTTTGCAGGGGGGCTCTAATATTCTCCGTTACGCTACTGGTGGAAAAAAAAAATTCCTGCTATTTTTCTACAACAAGGGTGGGCATTAAATCGATCGCGGTCGACCGGTGAAACACAAAGATATTTTGGGGTGACCACCTGAAAATTAGCAGTTAGTAAAGATAAACCGAAATATATATATATATATATATATATATTCAAGATTGGCTGACAGTAAGCAGACTAAGTTTTCTACTGTCTATAACTATATGCACCATCTTGAGATAAAAATGATTTATTCAATTCCTATACTATTGTAGTTCTCTCTCTCTCTCTCTCTCTCATCTCTCTATATATTTATTTATATATATATATATTTATCTTGTTCACACAAATTTCCAATCGTTAATAAAATATTTTCTATTCATCCAAACAAGTTCAAATACATTTTTTTAAATTTGTACTGGATGACACTTGATGTTAATACAGTTTTTCAAATATCAATTCATTAATTACCGGTTAATTAACTAATTAACGGTTTTCGATGCCAACTTAGATTCGTCTCCATTGTTGTAACAGTGTAACTGTTACAACAATGACAAAAGTTGGCGTCGAAAACCGGTTTTTCAGCCAAACTAGCCAAACCGGGTGTGCATTGTTACAACAATGCAGACAAATCATGCTTTTTTTTCAATTCCTCTATTATTAGTTCACTCTCTCCCTACGCACACATATATATATCTTGTTCAAATTTTCAATCGTTAATAAAATACTTTCTTTTCATCCATTCAAAGTAGGAATTGACTTAAAAATTTTTTTATAATACTTTTTGGAGTTTACTCCTTAAGAATAGATTTTTATATAAAGCCCTCGTTATGGAAATGAAGTAAAATTTGTACAAGTATTAACAAAACTGTGTTCTGCGCATTCGCCAAGTTGTCGAAAAAAAGAAGGACGACTTTTTCTTCTTTTTTAAAATTACGATCATTCTTTTCCTACCAAAATCAGACAAAAAAATAATTACAGAATCAGAAAGATCACTTATTTCGCCACGATACCGTATAATTTTTTTTACAAAGTATCGAAATTTTGCATTTTTTATGCTTTTTCCTTAAATAAGACAATATTGATGCATTTTTATGAAAAGAGTTTTTCAATCGTTCTGTACGAATTTCTTACCATCATAATGTATCGAAATTCTGTACTAAAAAAGTTCATACTTTCTTCTTTTCGAACAGTGATTTAAAGTATAAAATACCAAAAACCATTTTTTTTTTCGCGATTTTTTAAAAAAAAATACTTACAATTCTAACTAAACATTGAATAACTTCGTTATTTATAAACATAATCACACGAAACTTCTTTTTAAATGTATTTTGAATTCTTTTGTAACAAATGCATCATTTGATATTATATTTGGGCTATTATTGTTATGTTTGTATCTTGCGTTTTGCTTTATTGTAGTGATGTAGGTAAGAGTACACATATTCCGTATTTATTATTAAATTATGATAAAAATATTTTTGTAGACCTTTTTCTTACCTCACAATACCTACGCCACTGAATGGGCCGCAACATCTTGGAAAAAATTAGAAGTAGCCCGTACCCTGTGTAGAGACTTGAATCAGCTTATCAAAACAATTTATTAAAGTGAGACTTACTTGAATACTTTTACAATCGTTCCGCGATTGGGATCACAGTTTAAAAGTCTCTTTCACTGTAAAGTCCAGCTCATCTAAAGCATACTCATTATCATGAGAATCTCGTGAAGTCGACACCTTTTTATCTGCAATCACAGTCCTTTTGGCTTTCGCTTTCCGACTTCAATCGCGGGTGCAAACGCAGTTTGTTTCTCGCTTTATACGCAAGAGAGGCGACGGTTCTCCTCGCAAATTCTCATGCCGTGCCTTTTAAAGCCTAAGTTTCTCCTCGTCCTTCTTTCGGCTCCTCAAAGCGTGGGATCCTTTCCGGCACATACTGTGGGCTTTCCTCCCCAGACACGCTGTCGTCCGAGATGCGTGGGAAACGGAATCCACTCACTCCGGGGGATATGTCCACTCTCAGATTCTAAGGGATGGTCGTGGGAACAAGGGTCAGAACTCTTGACCACCCATTTAGGCCACTTTTCCCCAGCAATTAGGGAAAGGAAAACGGGTAGATCACACCTGGAAAAATTTGCCTACCCCTGTTCTACAAGTACTTTTCTGAGATAATCTTTATTTTAGATGCCATATGTTTTCTAATTTGTTGATCAAGATAGTCTCAGAAAGAGACTCAAAGGTTTCTGGAAAAGGGTCTTGAGCTGTTTTAGAGAATTATGGATGAGCTCAAGATATGTTCTGGAGCATATCTTGTTGAAAGATATATGATCTTTCAAAACCTAATTTAGAAACAATTTTACATACCCCAAACGTACCTTTGTAGAGAGAGAATATTCGCGGGGATATATTCATCATTTCATCAATTATTATTACAGTACATCAGAGCTTCTGACATGCAACACCAAATCGTAATCAAATCATCGCCATGTCTTTCAATTTCCCTTGTGTTCTTTGGTTCAATCGATTGCTTGTTTTTTTTTTTCGGTCGCATTTCGAGACAACACACAGGCTATTGGTGAAGGACCTTGTAATTTTGAGCCTCGAGGAACATACCTGATGTGTACCATCCCATTCTTTTAATTTCCACATCACATCTATGTGAGAACTTGAAGCCTAGAACAGATTTAACGCCTATCATGAACCTTTCTACACGGAGGCTTAGTGGGAGCTATTTAGTTCATGCTCTGCAAACAGTTTTGAAATCCATCTCTTCTTTGGATGTTAGTTTCTCTCATCCGAAAATTTTTTTAGAATTTCAAGCATTTTGGTTCAAGTTTTACATTTCAATTTATAAAAGGTTGTTTTTTCTTTTGAGTAACTTTGCATGTTTCTTTGTTTATTCTAATCATAGTAATTTGCCTACAGTAACATATGGAAAATCGTCTGACTTACCTAAACTATTTTATACTTCAATTTTGCAATTCAAATCTTTCCAATTTTATTCACATTTTTCACACTATAATCCGACTTTCTCGCTCTGTAAATATGCACAGTCGCTCTGTTCGTACTCTTATCTTGTTTCAATTTCCTCCCCCCCCCCAACCCCAGCTTCAAATTTTCACTTTTCTCACAATAATCCAACTTTCTCGATCTGTCAACAAGCACTGTCACACCCAGTTTTTACTTTGCTTCGAGTATTTATTTCTTCCTCTGTGCATCCTGGAACTTTTTTTATAAAGTTTGCTCTGGTGCAGGACTTTTCAGAATGATTTTAGAGATTTGCTGATGAGATAGTACCTCGATGCAGTGCCGGTTTAAGCTCATTTCGGGCCTTGGGCGCAGAAGATCTACGGACCCTCTTGACACTGGTGGATCAAAATTTATAACCTGAAAATTTGTTAAGTCCAGCTTGTCTGGGCCCCTTAAGTCCCTTCCGGGCTCCAGGACCCCTGGGCGCGCGCCCCAATGGATAAACCGGCACTGCTTTGATGATCAATTTTATGATTAAATCCTTCAAAATTGCAGAAAATTTTGAAGTCCAATCTAAGAAAATTATTTCAAAACTCTCCAAAATATCCGTAACATAGGGGACAGAAATCACATAAGAACGTTTTTTTAGTTCTGTTAGCTGCTTGGAACTTTTATCTCTCGAAATGCATATATTGTTCTTTACTGATGCATTAAAAAAAAAAAGCTTAAAAATTTTAAAAAAAAAATTTTAAAAAAAAACCCAAGATGTGTGTGTGTGTGCCGTTGATTTTTTTTTTTGAAAGTTTAATTCTGAAGAAGGAAGAGTGTATGTGTTATCCTCTTGAGAATTATATGTTAGAAGTTCGATTTTTTGCAAGCCTACAGTTTGATGGTTAAGTGGGAATTTTCATCGAGTGGTTATGCATATATGAACTCATGTCTGGCTTTTCATGAGTAGAGAGGCTGACGTGCGTTAAATCTGCAGAGGCTTAAAGACCTCACGTTGGTATACTGTAGGTTAGAAGAATGGGGTGCCCGTTCAGATGTTATTCTCGTCATTTGACCGAGATTCAAAATTACGAGGCCCACCTATATCCCACGTCCAACAACAAAGTGCGACGTTTTTTTCAAAGATCAAATCAAACTCACTATACTTTACTTATATAATATTAATACATATTTTTAAAATAAAAAAATAAGAGGAAAATATATTCAACGTTTTTCTTATATAGTTTCACGATAAGCAAATAGTAATGAAATGATAAAGAAAGTTTGGATTTAAACTGCTTTTTGTCAAGAAACAACGAATAATTTCCTGTATTACATAGAAAGTATAATAAGAATACGATTATGTAATGAATATACGACAATACGATGATGAGAGAGAGAAGAGATAGAGAGAAAGATGTTAGTAGCGTACTAACTTATTATGTATTGTTGATAATATACATAACTGATTATGTAATGAATATACGATAATACGATGATGATATGTTAGCAGCGTACTAACTTATTATGTATTGTTGATAATATACATAACTGATTATGTAATGAATGATACAAATGACATTTAAGATAATATATTTTAATTTCCACATTTTATACATAATAGCCACCATATTTTATTTATGTGAAGAATACAGTTCAATAACATATTTTTGATTTAATATAGGTTAGTACAAATATATTGTAAGTAAATCTATTTTCTGTGTTGTAATTTTTGAATTTCTGTGTGTCGAATATCAATTAATTCATCAAAATTATTCTGATATTCATATCAAATTTTAGAATTTTTTTGGCATACATTACTCAAGAACTTCCTTATCAATATAAAATGAATCTATTAAATAATAAAAATATTAAATAGATCTATTAAGTATTTTCACATGAAATAGGAGTATTTTTATGTTTATAAAGTTCTAACATGATCATTTAATCTTTTGACCATGAAAAAGTATTATCTTTCACAGTCACTTGTTTACTTTTTGATACAGATTGGTTACTTTTTGATATACTCGTAGATTGGTAATGGAAAATGTGACGCTTTGTGTGTGGAAATAAAATTTGTTTTAACAAGCAAATTTTGAAAAAAAAAATAATTGCCCGATGAAGTGGACAATATCTATAATTATTTTTAATGCAGACATATTTTCTAATTATTATATAATATAGATAGAGAGATTGCCCTATATTAATATAGGGCAATGAAAGCAATTTTGAAAGAAAAAGAACTTTTCTTACGCACTAAAAATTGCTCTTAAGTATTTTTCTTCGTAATAATAGGAGAATTTCACAGATATCTTTAACATAGTTTTGCTACCGAAAACGTATCAAAATAGATAAACGAAGTTATGAGAAAACGTTTATTCTGCGATAGAAATGTCTTCGTGATTTTCCTTCTGTTTAGAGCTAGTTATGTGTGGTTATACACCAGGGGACAGACAAGTTAAGACGAATGAAATAATGTGTGAAAGAAAATTTGAAATTTAGTTTCGTCCGACATATACAAAAATTTCAACCTTCAACAAAAAGAGGTTTGAATACATTTTAACTGAACGCGGTGTTAGTTATAACTTTCTTTCAGATTTTAGAAATTGAAATTCGTTATTAATGCCTAAAAGTTAAACATAATTTATATTTTGTGGTGAAATACTTCACACACACACACATACTAAATATAAAACACAGAAAGGTGTCACAGTGTGTAAAACACGTTGTGAACTGAATGCAAATGAGAACGCAATCGTTTAAATCAACAACGAAGTAAAAATGATTTACGTAGGCAGAAAATTTGCATCTTTCATGATGACATCAAATACATCTTTCCCCTACTCATTTTTAAGCTAACACATTCATATAATTTGATAGTTTTAGGGACTGTTCTAAAAATTATTTACAATTGATTTCATTTTTTTCTAAATTTTAAGATTGTTCTAAAATTTTATAAGAAAAGGTTATTCAATTTATGATTAGCATCAGCCAAAGTTTATTTATTCTGTGTGTGGACGCCTTTAATTCTTATTATCACTCAAATGATCAGAAAGAACTTAAGGTGAATAATAATATCCCGAAACTATACACATTAAGTTCCAACCAGCCTCGGTTTTGCATTTTAATTTTTTTTCTTCAACAGAAAAGCATATTTAGAATAATTACTTTAACACCAAACGATTATATATCAGCAAATAAAAAAATTTGCTCAAAATAAATAAAATAAATTTAAACAGAACTAAATATTTTACAACACACAACCCAATTTCTGATGAAAGTTTGTTATGTGATCTCAGAAAATAATTTATAATGATTGGTTGTGGGACGTAATTTTCATCTGCAATGCATTCTATTCATCTGAATACTTTTTTAATGTTTCAACTAGTGTAAATATATTTCTACATAATGAGAAATATATAATCAGCTATTAAAGCATTAATTAAGTGCAATCAAAGCAAAAGTGTATTATTTCTCGCACAATATAAATTAAAAACAATGATGCAAAAATCGATTTTTCAATTATAATTTCTGCACTTCTGTGCAAAAATCTATTATTCTGGATATTCGAGTGCGCACACATTCGACTTTTCTAGATAAACATCATTGCTGAGCTAATCTCTTTAAACGATGATCAGGAGAATAACGCGTGTCTTCCGTTCTGATAAAGAACCAAAACATACTTCGTACACTGCGTGTTATTGATCCAAAATTCTGCTTCGATTCATGATTTTACTGAAACAAAAACCTCGGTAAAAATTAAATACATCCTTTTCTGTTCACGAAATTTTATGTAAATATTATCATGGTAATATGGCATATATTTTACTGCATAAAATTTCGAATTAGAAACATATTATATACAAAAAACTAAGCCATTGATATCCTGTTTTTCAATCAATTACCGAGGGTTTGTGTTATTAAGGGGACATATTACGATTTATAAAAAAATCTTTGATATAATAGTTTTCTCAAATTTTTCTACATAAACCCTATGCATATATAATATATCCCAAAAAGCTAACCAATTAATTTTTTAAGGAGAAATTTTAAATTCTTGAAAGGATTTTAAAATGTTACTCCTCCTACAATAATAGATGTACATGCTTGAAATTTGATTCACACAAGTACGTCGAACTGTGTATGAAAAAGGTTGGTATGGGTTTGTGAAAACATTCCTTAAGAAATGTGTAAATTCCAAATTCATATATTATTTTTTAAGATAAGTTTTGTTTTGATTCAAAAATGCACATCACAAATTTGTTACATGTATTAAAATCAATAGCTAGAAGAAATATCAAATAATCTGAAACAATAGAAAAAAGTTTTAGTATTTAAAGAGTAAAAGATTCTTTAAAAATCTATTTTTTCCCCTGAGATAAATCGGATTGAAATATTTATTTGCTGTTGGGATGTGAATAAAATGAACATAAAAATTCCAGAGCTAGGATAACTGTTAACTTAGTGATCTCAAATTTTATGAGAAAATAGAAAAATGTATAAGGAAAAAATTAGGCTAAAAAAATCTGATTTGGTTTTTTTGACTGATTTTTGTCAATTAAGTCGTATTGTATCCCCTTCAGTTAAAGCGAAGATATTCAGCAGTATAAGATTCTGAAAATCTGATGAAGGGATTAGTTTGAAAATTTTTTTTGGAGTACACAAATTCTGTGCATGTTTTTCTTAATTTAAAAATAGCATATTGATGTATTGAAGCATTGTATCAAAATTACTCTGCCTACAATTATTTAATATTGCCCATTTTATAAAAAATGGAATTATAGTTTCTATAACAAAGGACTTGTTTCTATTTTAATGCTATGAAAAATTTTCAGTTTCTATTTTAAAGCTATAAAAAATTGTCATGTATGATTGAGCAAAAGAGTGTATCAAAAAATTATTTTTTATTTCTGAATTTGAAAACCTAACTACTGAAGGTAGAAATAGAATAAAAAATTAATTCTTATTTTAAGTACCGCCACACAAGGGGAATGAAGTTTAGGTATATATATATATACTAGCTGACCCGGCCCGGCGTTGCACGGGCTTTTACCGAGGGTATAACTTAATCCACATGTTAATTTCCTCCTTTCTTTCTGACGCCAGCACTTTTGTGTGGGTGTGACGCGTACGATGTGAGTGTATGGCCCGTGAGTGCGTGTCATGTGTGCGTGTTTAACATTTTCTCTTCTCTTCACAAAATCAGCACTTCCAATATTGTTTCTCGAAACTACTTTTACTTTTTGTTTCTTTCCTCTCCGCTTAGCCCGGCGTTGCACGGGCTTTTACCGAGTGAATAACTTCATCCCCATGGAAATTTCGTGTTTCCCTCAGGCCGATAGCACTTATGTGCGCGATGTGAGTGATTTCTTTAACTATGTCATTAAAACTCCCTTTTTCGAAATTTGTTCTTGCGTTGGTGTGGTGTTCTAATTATTAGAGATGGGTGAAAGCTCAGGTGTCGTCCTCGTCACTTGACCATGGTTGAAAATTTCGAGGTCCGTCGCTAAAAACCCTCCAATAGGCAAACAGTGCGAATTTATAAATCACTCACTCACTTTTCAATTCTTTCGTTTCAACTTTTTAGTTCCCGGAAACGAAAATGTAGCCTTTTTTTAAAAATAGTTGTATGTTGAAAAAAGACAGAAAAGTAGAAATTTTTCAAATTACAAAATTTTACTACTATTTTAAATTTTGAAGTAAAATTGTGAGGATATTTTGAAATGTTCGACACACGGGAAAAAAGTTTCATGCAATTATCTTTATAAAAGAAGAAATTATTAAATGATTGTTTTAAGTAATTTGAGTGTTTTGTTAAAATTTGTTCAAAATTTTTTGGCTTTTTATTTTTTAAATCACTGATTCTAAAAGTTTTAAAAATCATTTTTATTTAAACACAACGATTTGGATTCCTTTTAGAAAAAAATCATAAAATATGCAAAATATCATTGTTTTGTTTATAAAAAAAATAATAAAAAAAAATTAAATTTAAATTTAAAAAAAAAAGATAGTTTTCGGCATTTTATTTTTTTAATCACTGATTCTAAATGATCAATGAACTTTTTAAAAATCATTTTCATTTAAATTCATCTATATTTATTCATTTTAGAAGAAATCATAAAATACAAAACAAAATTAATTAATTATTTTATACTAATATTGATTAAAAATATTCATTTAGCAATTAATTGTGACATGCCAATTTAGTGATTTTTGATATATTAATAACACGCAATTAATAATGAAGAATTTTTTATTTGAACATAGCTTTTATTTTTTTCTAAGGAAGTTATGCTTATTTAACTGAATAATTCCAAAAAAATTCGAAATGGGGAAATTTTGCGTTTTTATTATGAAATTATCTGTTAAAAAAAAGATTTATACTTTAGGCATTATTTTAAAGTAAACTATAAGTTTTATGAAAGAGAACAAAAATTTTGGTACTGATAAATATTTTAAATGAGTCTCAGAAATGTATTGAATACATTTTGTCATCTTAATCTAACATCTATAATGATTTAATTTTGAAAATTATCTAAAGAAAAAATGACGAAATTTTTGTGAAGCAAAAATAACTTTTTCACTCGCATTTTTTTTTTAAAGAAAGGATTAAAATTAACCGTAAAACTTATCAATTTTTGTTTCTTGCATTGCTTTTTGCTTATGAAGCCTTGATTTATTATTTTTAAAAGTGCATCCGAAACACCCGATGCTCTACTGAACTGAACAGTGAGATAACTATCATAAAAAAAAAAAAAATTATAGCACGTGTCAGCGTATTATCATGTGCGCGTAACACTATTATGTCTCATGAAGAGCATCGGTCTCCAGTAACCAAAACAACGACTTCATTAGCTCAGCTTGGCGTTCATCTTGGCATTCAGTTTCACGTCCACCCGTATAGTTTCCGTTCCCGTAAGAATACGGGAATAAAATATAGCCTATGTTACTCCCCGTTAATGTAGCTTTCCATTAGTGAAAGAATTTTTAAAATCGCACCAGCCGTTTCCGAGATTAGCCGGAACAAACAGACAGACAGACAGACAAAAATTTTAAAAATTGGTTTTTTGTTATGAGTACCGTATATACTTTTAGTGCATTAAGTAAAAAGCTGCTAATTTGAAATTACAAACAGACACTTTAATTTTATTTATTTATATATATATATATATATATATATTTGAGCAGTTTTTTTACGATTAAGAGTCCAAGTAATTTTTGTTCAAGAAAAACAAACATTTTTTAGTACTTTTAAACATTTATTGTGCTGAGAGGACACCTACTTAATAATTACAAGATAAAAACACCAGGTACACATTTAATAGCTTCTTTAGAACTGAACTTTTATAAAAGTCTACTGTCGAAATTGCTGTGCTGGATAAAATGGAAGACGGAAAACAAGATGGGACTGATTTGACGGTGCAGGGAGAGAGCTAGGGTTATGAAATGTTGCAATGTGTCGCCTATCCGGTACAGTGGTTAGCGAGGCTGACTGTTATGCCGTAAGGCTGGGTTAGAATCCCGGAGAAGACATGGATGTTTGTAAATGTATAGTGCCTTTGCAGCATTGGGGTATTTTAAATAGCCGTCGAGCCGCAAATCCTTTTGTGAGGTTGGTGGAAGGGAAAGAGAGGTGGGAGGCCCCTGACCACTGCCAGAGTGTTCTACCTCAAAATTGGGGTGGGACCGAGCAAAATCGTTCTGTCATCTACATGGTGCTCAAAGCTAAGGCTAACGACAGGCGTGCATCTAGCCCTATGCCACGATTAATTTCACGGGCCTCGATCTGACATCGTGAGACAGGTGGCATTAGTATCAACAACAGTGTTGCAATGTACATTGTACCGCTCATTATTCCGTATTCATTTTTCAATAATCAACGTTTTTAGTTATTTTTAATGTAGAAAAATAATTTCATTTTGAGTCTGAAATCGTCTAACCAAAATTAAGTCTTTTTCCATTTTTTTTTTTTCTTCAAAAATTCAACCCTTTTGTGGCAATATTGAATTTTGAAATTATTTTTCTTCTGATATATAATAGAACATTTTTTCCGCAAAAAGGAAGGTTTCGATTATTAATAACTTCTTTTTTCCCTTATTGAACCGCAATCCACCCTTTTGAGCAAACTAAAAAATAACAGTTAATTATTTTTCACATGCAGCATTCGGAGCATTTTATACATGTATATGTCCCTACTAATAATATTTGATTTTAATATAATGGTAATTAACGTGTACATTCGTTTTCTTTCTAAATTTTCTTAAAGAATTCTCTATTGAGTTTATAATTACGCTAATATATAGTCGTACCTCCATATGACGAACCTCTATATTGCGAACTTTTCTTTATTGCGAACTTTTTCCTGGAACCAAGAACCATTTCCCGATTTTCTTCATAAAATAACCTCTCAATAGCTAAGTGCATTTTCTATGTAACAAACTTTTTCTCTTGTGATTCAATTTTTTTTCTCCCTCTTTTTGAAGTATTTCTGGACATTTCAAGTTATTCTCCCCTTTAGCAAATTTTAAGGTGATCATAAAACTTGAACTAATTTTATTAGGTGACCAACTAGCCGAGAACAATAGAATTCTGGGCATTTCATTCAAGAAGTGCAACCTTCAACCCCATTGTCCAGTTCAGTGGAAACATCTTCGATATCCCCTTTCACCCTCATTGGAGTCTTGTGTCCATGAGCTAGTCTCTGTTCATTTGTAGTATTGATCAGTCGTACTAGTAACTTTGTTTCTTGTAGCTCGAAAATGTCAAAACATAAGTGCTTGAGCATCAAAGGAAAAAAAATTTAATTCTTTAGGAAGTCGATAAAGGCGTCAAGAAATTTTTTCTTGCAGTTTTTCTTTCTTTGTTTTTATAGGTAAGATGCATAAAATAAATATATATTAATTTACAAAAAGGTGTGAATATTTACTTTTTTTAATACATAGTGTTTATAAATTTAAAATTTGTTTTATGTGGTTTATATAAGGAAAACTGAAAAATGAACTTCTATATAACGAATTTTCCATATACTGAATTTTTTTCGGGATTTAGTGACTTCATTATATAGAGGTCCGACAGTATTTCCTATTATATCAACTTAGTACAAACGGGTACATTTTTTTTACTCATGAATACAATCTAATCTTTTTATTTTCTCATTATTGTATTCGATAACTACTGCTTAAAATACCCATTTTTAAATTCGATATATTTTCAGCATATATATAGCAAAATGAATCATAATTTCTCATCAAAAAGTGAAGGCTGAAATCTGTAATTTACAACTGAAAAAAAAATTCCGTTTCTTCTTTTATTTTAACTATTAGGATAATTATTTTTAGAAGAGTTAAATATTGTTAAACATAATTTAATGTATTTTTGTTTGCCTGAATAATGATAAAAAGGTCACTCAGGGTTTTGTATAAATCGAAGATAAATACACTCTACTCTGTCTTGTCCTTTTTGATTAAACGATTTATAAATATATTATTTCAAATTTTGGCGCTTTTTTCAAGTAGTTATACCATCATGAAGCTTCGTACGATAAATAAAAATTTATAAGAAATTAAATAGTTTAAAGAGAAAATTAAATTTATTTCTAAATTAGCTATTAGATTTTTTTTTACACTTTCTGTCGCATAATTAGACAACTTTTAATTCTATTCAATTAAAAAAAAATATTACTTTAAATTAAATAGTTATATTCACACATATCATTTAAAAGTTAAAAAAATATAAGTGAGTTCCCATTGAAAAACCTTAGTAGAGCGTTCCCTCTTTGGAAAGCAAATTTTTAAAATCAACCCCAGACAGTATTTATTAGCTTTTATAAGTAATTCTAAAGGTGTAAAAAGAAAGATTAGAACGACGGATTCTATAGATTAAAATAGCGCCATATGAAGATGGAGCGACAATATTTAGCAATATTTGCTTCACATTTTTTGCTAATCTATAATAATAAAACCAAGATTTTTGAAAGAAATGTAAATTTTAAAAAGCTTATATTTTACAAGCTGGTTACCCGTTTTTCGCACGGGTGAATCGGAAAATTAAACGATACAAATTGAAGGATGCAGAAATTTTTAATAGGTTCATTTTTCGTGAATTGCAAATTAAGCAAAAAAAAAAAGCCTTTTGCATATCTCAGCTGAACAAAAAAATCACATTTGTAAAATTTTAAGTCTGTAGATCTAATAGCTGATATAAAGGAGTTTTATTTATTTATTTATTTATAACGTCCCCGTAACTCCCTTGTGTGTCTATTTTTGAAAACACCTTCCTGGGCTGATCTCTGCTTAGCAAAAGTAACATATTGTTACAAATTTTGTGTAATAAATGCTTAAAATTGTGTAAATAATTTATATCTGGATGTGTAATACGTTAATATTACTTTCTGTTGTATTAATTTTATGTTAAAATTGTAATATTCACAAGCAACGCCGTTCCTTACATGAAAATGGCGATTCAATGGAAACATAGCGAAATGTTGGCGATAGAGCCAAGTTGGCATCGTTTTTGGCGACCACGTTGGCAACTTGGCGATTGATTGAACGGTGCAGAAGTTGATGTGCTGTAGTACCATCTGGTGGAGATCTGCAACAAAGAGGATAGCACAAAAACATATATACATGCCAATTTTCATAGTGATCGGTTGAACGGTGAGGGTATAGCGAGGTCATATATACAAACATCCTTTTATATATATATATAGAGAGAGAGAGAGAGAGATTACTAAGATATTTTAAAAATATCTATATCTCAACAATATATGCCATACCTCAAATTTTTTAAACTATGATATACCTGATTACTGATTACCTACGGAGAATGTTAGGGCCCCCTGCAATGTTGGGCTTCGGGCGCGAAGCTAGATCTTGCAAAGCCATAACATCAAGCTTTGGGCCCCCAGAACACTGTCCCCCCCTACACGATGTGGGGGTTGCGGGGGTGTACATTACGCTACTGCCTGATGAAAGAGATTGTCTCCAATTTGTTAAGTTTATTGGAAACTTAAACACTGTGTGATATTTTTTTCTGTTCAAGGTGGAAGTATGTTTGGCATTTGGGTAGAGACGTCTTAAGACTTCTTGAGGCCCTGGGCCCTTAAGCAAAAGTAGGCCCCTCTTATGACCCTTAAAAGTAGGTAGTATATAGAATGCGTTGTCAGATACTTGCACAAACGGTTATCTAAAACCAGTGGCAGGATTCTAGGGGGCCTAAAGCCTGATTGACGCCTAATACGTTAGATCCGGCTTGGGGTCCAAAACCTGACTTTGCAGAGAGACCCTCATATTTTCTCTATTACGCCAGTTACGCCATTGTATGAAACAAATAAATGTGCATGAATCCCAATCTCACAAACCTAGGCATAAACAGGCTCGACCGTACCACCTTTTCTATTAAATAAGTAATGATGGTGGTAAGCCTAGGCCTAGACGTAGACGACAGTCAACACAAAATAGTGCCAACTAACAACAGTACCATATATTATGAAATTCAATCTTTTTAAGAGAATATGTCCAGGAAGGACATTCAACCATTAAAATTATTTGGATCATAATCTTATTGAAGCAGTGTCAAGAACGAGACGAGGCTCTCACCAAAGTTGAGGCCCTAAGCCTGGCCCATGCCGTAAGACGTCCCTGCATTTGAGAAGAATGATAGTATAATGAGTCATAAGAGGCATCTCATTTCAAATGAAACGTTTAGACGTGAATTAGCGACATGTGCTATCGGCTATTAAGTATGATGACCGTGAATTTAAAGCTTATGAGTGTAGGTTATCGATGGGGTGTGCATATTATCAATGGGCTAAGTTCATGAGGGCAGGGCCGTTTCTAACCTCCCTGGCACCCTAGGCACTTCAAATTTTTACGCCCCCCCCCCTTATTTCCAAAGTTCTATTCCCCTTCCTTTTGTTTTTACCTTGCCCGTTTTGTTTCGATAGAGATTTTCCCTTAACTCTCTTATTCTTTTTTCCTTTCTTTGTTTTTGCTGTTTGGAGAGTCTTTCCATCATCCACCAACAATGAACCCGCCATATCCCTAACTAGCATCCGGCAGCATAAGAAAAGGATAGTGACATGGTTTGGGCCACTCTTGTTCATTTCTTACCATACGGCATCACTGACCACCCACTCTTTTGTGAATTAATACAATAAATTTATGAAATCGTTTGGAATTATAGTATAGAGTATACATTATTGTATACGAGTAAACTGCTATCAACCTGTTCATTATCATCCCTCGCTTTACCATCTATTACTATTAGACATCAGAGCCGGTTTATCCACTATTCGCTTGGGGTGGGCACCCAGGGGCTCTGAGGGGCCCGGATAAGCTTGACTTAACCAGTTTTGCTAGTTATAAATTTCGATCCGCCAGTGTCAAGGGGGACTGTAGGTCTTCTGCACTCAGGGCCTGAAATGAGCTTAAATAGCTACTGTTAGACATCCTTATTCTTTGTTGAGTCACTGTCATTGTACTTGTACAATAAAAGTTTTTTTCAAGCTTTGATCATTGCAAAATCGCTAATGACATCACAGCAATCAATTTACATTGCAATATCATTTTGTGTGCATAATAAAATCAAAGCTTTTCATTTTCCACAGTAGACGTTTTCCATGTATAGTTCTGAGCACATACACACACAAACACAATGCATGCATGACTTGCTAGGTGGTGGTTTGTTCGCTGCAATCTTATTCCCCCCCCCCTCTTCTTTATCCTCCATTTTTTGCGCCCTAGGCACGTGCCTAGTGTGCCTAAGCGGAAAAGCAGCCCTGCATGAGGGTCAAATGATAAATGCAATCATTGCTTTCCATTGAATTCAAAACTGGCACTAGACTTGTAGTTGTTCTACTTGTAAAATTTAAACAAAATTTCAATTTGATAATTAGGTAAAGATGTTCTATTATTAAAATTCTTCAAAAAGTCTTCCAAAATTTTTTAAAAAAAAATCTTGTATTTTACGTGTACTTTTAAACCAAGTGCATTTTATTTACCTTTGTATGTGATTATTTATTCCAAATATGTACTTAAAAAAAGTTTCTGCAAATAACAAAAATTGGCAACACAGTGAAGCTCGTGAAATGATTGGCTGGGAACAAGTGATCCCACTTATCATGGGACTATGACGTTCTATGAATTTAACCAATTGAAGAAGAATATTTTTATTTTATTGATGATAACAAAGTATCAATATGAACATAATCATGCCTTAAGGGATTGATTTGATATGAACGCGAATAAAAAAATTATGAAATTCAAATTTGAGAAGCGATCTGAAACATATTCTTCTATAAACTTATATCTTCGATACATCTGCAAAGTATGTATAAATAAAAGTAACATTTTGAATGCATTGAAAATTAAATCAGAGTTTGTTAAATTAATTTATCGAAAAAAGACTTAACGAAAATATTCAAATGTTTGTATTTTTTATGATTTCTCAAATTTGAAGGAAATCGCTTTTTCCTCAGAAATTCTAGGAATTGTTTTTGACAGCGCTACATAATTTGTACAAGAAATTATACTAATTCTAAATCAATTATAATTAGCAATTAATACAAATTACAACGGCGAGATCAAGAGATGTTTAGAGGCTAGTACACTTCAAATCCCGTATGTATTCATTTGGGGAGAAATTACCGATTTACCTTCCAGAAAAAGGTAAGTTCAAAGACAATAAGTAGAAATGATCACCATATAATAGCCTGGCATTTGTTTAAGAGAGGTAAGCCCGGAGTGCTGTATAAAGGACACAACACCGCGCAAAATATCATCCATACATCGACATGCTGTTAGTACGTCTCAGACAACAATCATAGGACTCGACTATCTATTAAAATTGTATTCAGATCATAATTATCAGATTTATTTTCAGGCTGTGTAGCGGATGACAGTCAAACTAATTCCTCAGCACTGTATTCAATGTCTCCAGATATGTCTTCGCCGGTTATCGGGGCTTGATTCGATATGGAACATAACATGAAAACATTTATACAATTAAATTCTAAGCTGAAAATATCCGCCACCACTGTATGCAAGTAAAAGGTAGTTGGTTCCTTGAACTTGGAGCCTGTTCTTTTAGTCACCTTTAATGGTATTTCAATTCACTAATGTACCGATTACATATTTGGTCCTCAACAATGTGACGAATCAGGTGCCTGTCTATCAAAGGCTATGTCATGTTTTGTTGCCACTATAAGGCACCCCCTGTCTTCCAGATGCAATACTTTGCCGTTGGTCCACACTCTCCTATCATCGAATGGTGTTATCGTTTCTATTCTAAATGTGAAGCTATTCTTCTGTTTGTCTATGGTCTATGCCATTTCTTTTGATCCACCTGCGCGTCTTATCGCAAATTAGGATATGTACTTACTTTGTACGTGAATCCTTGTACATGGAATTAGTACATTTTAAGTGGGGAGACGGAATCAAATTCGAATTAAAGTTACATCTAGTATTCGAAAAATAATATTTGAAATTGTTACATATCTGTGATAAAGGGGGAAGAATTAATTCTCACTCTTTAAGAACCATTCAATTAGTCAGATGTGATGTTTGAAACTCCATCTATATTCATTCGTTGGCAGTGGCATGCCCCCCATACTCCCATAGGCCAACAGATTTTTAATTTTTACCATAGAGATTACCTCTTGGCGCTTATCTTTAAGTGTATTTAGACTGTAACCCCCCCCTCCTTTTCCCATAAGAGAGGTCTGCTTCACAGTCATTGGCCAACGAAATTTAATAATTTGCATATTGGATATAGGATAGTTACACGCAAAATTGTGTTATTAGTTGACTATATTTTTTCTTCCACTATTTTTTAAAAATATTAGAGTGTATCTGTAAATTGAATTATATTAACCAGAATAAAAATGCTGTTTTGTTAAATTTTATAAAAAAAATACTCACACAGCTTTATTGCAAAAGGAGCTGGACTGGATTTATACTTTCTTTAAAGTGTTGTATCGATCGATTGATTTTTCCTATTTTGTAGTGATGCAATTATTATTTGCCAAGATCATATGACAAAATGCTCTTTTTTTGTGTCAATCTTATCTTTTTTGAAGTATCATATAAGATATAATCAAAATAAAATTAGGATAAATGTCTTATTTTGTTGGTTTATTAAGAAAGCTAGAAAAAACAAAGGATTTTATATATATTACTGTAAATATATTTAAAATTATGTAGACATCACAATGAACAAAATGACTTAAAATTTTATAACAGAAAGAATTAGTCAAAGTTAGCTATAAAATTTTTTTTATAATTAATCAAAATTACTTATAAATACTAAAATTAATCAAATTTAATTATAAACACCAGAATTGTGTTCAAAAATAATTTCCACACAATGCATTTGTTCGTGCACCTAAAACAATCCCTCTCATTTTAACATTTACATCAATCATACTATTGTCGTAACCGGAGATGTGATAAATTATAAAAAATATAACAATAAAAAATATACTCAAGATTTTATGTTAAAATTTTTAATAATTCAATTTTAAAGCATCTCATTAATTTTTCAAATGCTGATTTCAGTGGTATTTGCTGACAAATCTCCCCCCCCCCCCGTCTGTCAAAACATCAACTGGTCATTAAAAATTGAATTTCATCATGCGCAATAGAATTTTGCATTTTCAATAAATATTATGCTCATAATATTTAGCTTTAATATAAATAAATTCTTATTGCAACTCCAAGGTAAACGATCTATACTAATGTTATGCTTTTTTTTTGAAAAGTTGTATAAAAAGTCTTATTTTTAAGAAAAAAATTAAAACTCTTCGTTTGAATTTAAAAAACTAACTAAACTAAAATTTACAAAATTACGTAAAAAAAGACTCATATGAAAATTAAATATTTTTAAATCTATAATTTAGATATAATAGTGTCCATTGAAATAGAACCGTGCTTTTGAAAACATTTGATACTATTTAAAAATTATGATTAAGAAAATTAAACCTTCCTGAATAAACGAGCTTTAAACGTGATTTTTTGCTTGGTTTAATTTGATTTAACGTAGCGGTAAAAGTGCCTGAAGGCTAACAGTGAGGAACAAAACACATAAACTAGACATTTTTTTTTTACTGGTGATAAATAGAATCTACTCCGAATCAATTTCTAATTTAAATGATAAATTTATTTTCAAATGCGAAGATAATTTGATAAAGCAGACCCACTTTTTAATTATACATTTTTTTTCTAAACTGTAACATCATAGACTTTGTAAAAAAAAAAAAAAGGTATTTATTTAATTTGTGTTTTCACAAATTGCAAAAACATATATTTCAACAGCATTTTTTTTTTTTTTTTTTTTTTGTCATTTCTGACATAAGTAGTTCTCTTTTATATCTTAAGTTTTAATTTTCACTTATTTTTAAACTCTGACGAGATTTTTATATATTTTTAACCAACTTGCGCGTTTTTTAAAGCAAGACTAAAAATCAATTTAATAAGTTTTTATTCCTTTCATATTCGTAGAAATAATTTATTTTTTAGAAAATCCGCTATGAGATCAATTTAATGCTATTTCTAATTTATATATAGATTGTTCATATTATACAATATCACCGTGAAGTCTTTTTCAATATTAGCAGCAATTTTATTAGAAAATTTTATTTATTAATATTTAGACTAAATAGTCAAGATTCGAATTTGTCATTATACATTTTAGTATTTCTTTTATATAGATTCAAATATTCAAAATATATATGTTTTTTGATGCAAAGACAATAGATTAATATTTGATTTTGACAGAGTAATAATGGTAGAGAAACAAACATGATTATGGAGATTGAAATGTGTAGCATAAAAACAACAACAAAGAATTACTCGCAAAAAAAGATTACTAGTATTTGAGGAAAAGAAATGTTGCATTTTTTGTATGCTGTTTACATCTTCTTATGGCAAATACTTTTTATATGTCGTGCTAATAAAGCTATACTTATGAAAGACTTCATTATAAGACTATCAAAACTTTCAAATGCATTAGTTGTTGTCACCAAAAAAATTATAAAAAATAATAGTAGTGAGAAGATTCATTCGTATTTATGCAACAATTTGAATCATATTTATTACTAAAGTTACTATCAATGGTTACAAAATAAGTTTATACTCAACTTATTTTGAAATATTTTAAGCGAGCATTTTTGTCTCTCATAGTCTATATAAAAAAAATTTATTGTTATTTTTTATGAAATTGCCACTATTATTTTTTTTCTTGCATGGAGCGTTTTTGTATACTCATCATTCAGATGAAAACTTATTATAATTGCGTTTTCGGAATGGCATGTGTTCATAAAAAAACATCTTACATGATTAAAAAATACAATTTAAAGTCATATATTTCCAGAATGTTCTCTAAATGTGTTCAAAAAATAAGTTGTACCTGTCTTGGGATTTCTAACATCAATTAGACAGTTAAAAACTTAAGTTCGGCTACTTGTTGCATAAAAATCTGAGCAATACCTGAATAAAACTACGGATATCACTTGCCCAAATAGGGTAAAGGAAATAACCTCTAAAATAAAACGGCACTTTTTTTCTCGAATAGCGTTTCATTTCAACATCTGGCGCCATCTATTGGTGGGTTAAAGAAATTCAAATGTAATAGTGATGTAGATAATAGGTAATCCTAAGCAAATGCAAATCTTCTTAAAAGATAGAAGCCTTCAGTGTAATCCTTGACAATTCAATAGTTCTCAAATTTTCTTTATTTACATGATCAGCGGATGCGTATGTTTTATTTATAGTAGCTTTTTCGGAATGGGGGAATGCGATAACGTCGTAATTAGCTTGGTATCTTATCTAAATATAAGGTCACACACACATAAGCTATGCTTCAATCTTTCTGCTCGAATATCGAAAGAAGCACAGTATTAAAAGTTTCACAGAAAAGTGAGCAAACTGTGTACTATATGATAAATAGTAGCCAAAGTTTATATGTTCCACGGATGTCTTTCATTCTTATAATCACTCAAATGATCAAAAAGAACTCCAAATTATATAAAATACCTCGAATACTTTCAAAAATTACTCACATTTTAAGTTCAACCAGCGTCGATTCTCTCTGCATTAAATTTTTCCCCCTCCAATTGAAAAAACATATTTAGAATAATTACAAAAGATGTCAACTTAAGCAATATAACTTTAACGCCAAACGATTACATATCAGCAAAAAAATTAAGTAATTAGATAAATTAGTAATATGAATTATTGAATTGAAGCAGACATTAATAATATGGGAGAGAAAGTTTAACCTTAACTATATTATGTAACCATTGGATAATTTAAATTGTCCTTTAAAAATTAGTTTAAAAAATAAAGAAAAGAAATTTAAATACTAGATAATATTTTACACACAATGCGGAACATTCTATCGAAATAACCCGATTCTTATTCCCAAGTACACACATGATAAAAAAATTATTGTTGTTATTATTTATTTTAGCTTTTATTATAGGCAATGTATCAATTCAACTGGGTAACCTTTCCTACGGTCTGAGCAAAGCATCCTGATGACTTTACAAAAACTATTTTCAGGTATATTATTTTTAAAAAATTGGTAGATCAGGTAGAAAACAACAATTTTTTCGACTCGAATATTTATTTACAAACTATTTTCGAGATTACTTTTGCCATGTGGTTAGAAATAATTATTGCAATAAGGCTATTTTCACTTAATGATAAAGAACAGAGCGCAAAATTAAATACTTTTAGATAAAAAAAAAAAATCCTTCGTGTGATTTAAACACTTATAGTCGTTTATTATATCATATTCTTAGAATTAAAAAAATATCCAATAAAAATATACGTAATGATTTTATAATTTATTATTAAAATATTCATAAAAACATAGTTAAATATTTATCATTTAAACAGATAAAGTTTGACTTTAAAAGAAAGAAATTGTGATTTTGGTTAAAATATACATATATATAGAAAAGAAACATGTGACATTTCACGCATGAATTGATTCAAATTAAGTTGGAGTATTACACTACGTTCAAAATAAAAAGAATTTACATATTCAGTGGAATTTCTTGAAATGTACTGAACATAAAGAAAAATAAAGCTAATGAAAATTCTTAGTGTCGATTACAGAAGTGTACACAAACTGCATAACTGAAGCTATTTTTGCTCTGTTTTGTAGCCTCTGTTTTAGACTTTTCTGCACCGTACGTGCGGCTAACGGCTAGTATTATTATATACAAGGGTAACTGTAAAACTTTTGAGATACGCGCAGATGAGAAGTTACAAAAAAAAAATAATGGTTTAATATGAAAATACAAAGTATTTTAACACACACACAGCAGACGATTTTTTACTTACTTCAAGTTGTTTAGCGTAGAATAAATTTTAGACAGAAGAGAAAATGGAGTTGACGCGAGAACATTATTGTGCGGTGGTTTTCTCTGATTTTAAAGCTGGATTATATATATATATATATATATATATATATAAATCAAGACGAGTGTGTTCAACGGCTGCAATTAGCATTTGGTGATGAATCTCCATGTCATGCTACTGTATTCAGATGGTTTAAAGAATTTTGCAGAGTTCGCAATTCTCTTGAGGATGAAGAACAACACACAGGAAGGCCGCGATCGGCAGCAATCCCGAATAATATGCCTGACATACGAAAAATGTTAAAAGAAAATAATCGCTGTACCTACCAAATGATACAGACGGGACTTAACATTGGATCCTCAGCCATACACAAAATTTTTCATGAAGAATTGCATGAAGAATGAAAGAACTATTCATGAAGAATGAAAAAAAAAAAATATTCATAAAGAATGAAAAAAAGTAGTTAGCCGTTGGAGAGCACCAAAAAGCTGAGCGTGTCAGAATCAGTTAAAAAAAAACCACTTAAATTCCTAGATAAGCGAGATCACCGCATCATTTTTAAAATTCTAACGGGTGATGAAATGCATATACCGTTTTTTGACGTTCCAACACGTCCAGAAAGCAAAGTATGGGTCTTTGAAGATGATTCCACTCTGACTATGGTTAAAAGACAATGAGCAATGAATAAAGTAATGTATGCCGTTTTCTTTAGACGTACGGGATTGATCAAACTATTATTAAAACTAGTATGCCACAAAAAGTCTCCCAGAATTTCTCCAAGAAGTGAATGTTAGAGGACCAATGCTTCACCATGACAATGCATCTTCCCTTTCAGTCGAATTAATAGTTGAGTTTCTTAAACAAAGAGAAATTAAAGTGATAGAATTTCCACATTCTCTGGATCTAGCAATGTGTGACTTTTGGTTATTTTTTTAATCTAAAAAAGAACGTACGTAGACGTCCTTTTCATTTAAAATAAAAGATTGAGGTAGCCATAAATGCATTTTTTTTCATCAATTCCAATAAATGAATGGTTTGAGGCCTTTAATCTGTAGAAAACTCGTCTACAAAAGTGCATTGATGCTGGAGGAGGCTACTTTGAACACTCCTAAAATTTTGTAAATATAACCTTAAAAACTTTGGTGTACCTCAAAAATTTCAGAATGACCCTCATATACGCTGGTGAAAACAATTAAAGGGAAAAATCTTTTTCTTGCAGTAAAGAAAGAACCAACATAGCAAGTAAAACCAAACTTGGCCAAAATATCATCCGATATAAGGCATCCGATAACATAAAATATATCATACGATATACGTTAAAACAAAAATCGGCACAACCTGCCTCCTAAATAAGGAAACTAGTCATTTATCCAGCAAAGCAGCTGACCGATGACCCGTCAGTCACAGAAAAACAGTGTGTATGATCGTTTCTAACAGCTACACAACTCTCACATCGGCGTTTCATACTGTTTACCAGGGTCTTTATGAACCCCTGTGGCAACACCACCCACTTTTGCACCAATGCCCTCTTGAGCTCATCGATGAAACTGATTTTCAAATAGAACACGTATGGACACGTGACGTATTTTTGGACAAATATGAGCGTCCAAAGACATCCCATTCGTGTCTAAGGAAATTAAGATCAGGGGACACCCCAGACCTTGAATATCCTCCAATTGGAGGCATTTTCCCACCAACTGAGCCCTGTGCAAGCGTGCGTTATCGTCCAAAAAGATGAAATTTGGTCCATATGCTCATTGGAAAAGTCTGATAGGGGGGCAAGGATCTCGTGCCTGTACCACTGACCTGTCAGAGTACCTCTATCGAACACTTGAAGGTTAGTATACCCGTCTTCCATGATGCCTACCCAGACCATCAGTCCACCTCGACCATAATAGTATTTTACGACAATGTTAGAGAGCCGATATCGACTCCCAGTTATCTCCAAAGGAGAACATTTCTTGAGTTACTGTCCAGACTGAATCGCGAGTCATCATTAAAGAGAACCCACCCTCAATAATCCTCTGGTCAAGACAGGTATCCTTGGCACCGGCTAGACGGTCCTTTTTGTAGTTCACAATCAAAGGGATGCAGGCAACAGGGCGCCTGGCATACAGGCTACCTGTATTAAGTCTCTGGGGACTGTTATCCGTGAAATGAATGTTTTTTTTGTATTATACAGGCTTAGACAGTGGCAAAACGTATACCCCCGCAATCCCTTGCATCACAAGAGACTATTGTGCCATCGTTTTGGACATATTCCTTTAGCTAAAGGTTTCAAATAACGGTCTTAAACCGACGTTGCTGCCCTTTTTTGGTCTTGACCAGGCCGACGAAACACTTTTCCTGTCTCTGTGAACTGTTTCCATAGTGTGGACACCACATTTCTTGAGATTATTAAGTCCCTAGAGCAAATAGCATGCGTTTAGTCAGCCTCGAGTCTTCCAACTAAAAAAAATATTACTTGTGTTCAGGCATTTAATTTCAGTCATCAAGGAAGAGCCATCGTTAACAATAAACTTAACAATTTATTTATCCAGTGTTATTAGGCCTGGCACCTTCAAGTTGGGAGAGCTACTTTTGCGTACAAGTACAGAGTTCAGAGTACAGAGTGATTGTAAACAAAAACAAAAGTATCTACTTACATAGTGTTCAGACGCCCTCTGGTGGTTACAAAGAGAATTCGTTAGGGGATTCTTAACACCAACTATCCCCCTTCTTGTGTCATCATCTAGACAATGACTATTGACCATATTAACAATGGGTAAACAAAGAAATTCTAAACAGCAAGGATTGGGATAAGCTACGATGTTTCAGAACGACCTTACGCTACAAGCATGAGTAAGCAGGTGAGATACCTCTACACAAACGCGGTCACAGCGCCACTGCCTTACGACGTCACAGGCAACTGCGTTGCAGATGTGTCCACGAAGAGCTTAGCTATCATTTGATACCTTATTTACATATAGACGCCAATTATTTTGTTCTTTTTTGAAAAAAACCATTCCTCCCTTTAATTGTTTTCACTAGTGTATATATGAAGCCCAATGGCTGAGGGGTTAGTGCATCGCGCTTCCCCACCACAGGTCCGAGGTTCAAGCCTCGGGCTGGGCAAGGTTGACTCAGCCTGTTATCTCTTCAGTAGGTCAATAAATGAGTACCCAGCTTGCTTGTGAACTTAACACTGGGGGTTTCACGTCAGACTGACCACCTGACCGGAACATCTGCTCATGCACCTCAGGGCTCAAGGTTATGTATACTGAGTTGGGCACAGTGGGCCTTGGCCCTCATGGGCAGTTGCGCCACTGAGTTAAGCGTATATACATATACCTAATATCATTACAATTCGTCTAGTACTTCTGAAAATTATCAACAAAGTGAAGTTTTTTTAAGAAAAATTCAACTTTAGTGTGCAATTTGATGCTTTGTATACGACAGTGATGTCAAAATATTTTTTAATGTTGTAATATTTTTCTGTGTAAAGAAATCTTCACAGAATTCCTGTCATTTTTTATACCAAGCACAGCGATTACTTTATATTTATAAAAATCTCATAAGTCACTCTGAAAATACATGGAATCACCTTTCTCAACATTGTCGGTGGTGGTGTTCCAAGTTCTTTTTTAGATAACACGGAGTCTTCATTTACGCAATCTTTATAATGAACGCATTTGTATGTACAGTTAGAATTGATTACACAAAGATTAAGTGTAATTCCACATATAAAATTTTCGAATTAAAAATTCAATGTTATTATTTTGTACATTCACAAAAAATCGTCTGCGACTTCTTCTATGGCATATCTACAAATCTTAACACTTCATACTAGATTAGAAGATAGAAATATTTTTTCGCATCCCACAATTCCACTGATTTTCCCTTAGATGGCACAGCCTGTAGAATCTTAAGTACCGTGAGTTTCATATCTCCCTGTTTAACAGGCTTGCAAACCTGTCAAGACTCAAACAAACCATCCTAAAACAAAAGACGGTTAAATCTAATAAAATATAAAATAGATAATTTTTTTTTTTTTTTTTGTTTTGCCCCGATTATTATTTAAACTACTAAAAATATCTTATCACAATGAACGATTTTTAAATCTAAAAAAAAAAGTGTTTATTGATATTTTCTTTATTGAGAAGATTTAGAGACCTCGTGCACCACACAATGTATCACACGGGGGCTTACAACACAAAGAAAAGATTACAACACACACATTCATCCATACCTTCTCCGGGATTCGAACCCAGTCCCTACGGTACCGCAGTCAGCGTCATTAACCCCTATATCGGAGATGGGCGGCTTTATTAATATTAAAGTCAATCAATGGGAGATTGGTAAAAGCATCTTAAAGATTCAACATAGATGTTAACTTATTCACATCTGTGTTGATTCACGCATGTATTGAATGCTTCCAAAGCTAAGGATCTTCACGTTGAGGAGAACAATTCCACAGAAAAGTCAAAGGACTATGATCACTAGCAATTATATTTCAGATTCGAATATGTCGAATTTCGGTTTGAATTTCTTCTGAAGGGATATTGCACAGGTCTCTTTCTCCAAGAATGATGTTCTTGAGAACTTCAGACATTTCCTACTAGCAAAAGCGATTGGTAATTTTTATTATTTTTTATCGATTTCATCAAGGCATGCATCAACTGCAAATGCGGTGGCATTTGTGTAAAAATGATAAAAGAGGTATGAAAATTTGGGAAGAAACTAATGAGAGCTTCATACATAGCCTTCTATAGAATGTCCTAGGGATTCAGGCGATATAATTTCAAGTAGGATTTTTTTTGTTAGTTATGTCAATGGTTAAAATTTGAAATATAAGAACAATCCCATGATAGAAGAACTTTCTTTCTTTCTTTTTGTTTGATGATGTAACATGTAATGAATGGAATACAGTCCATCCAGATATAAAATAAGAAAATTTTTTTCATGATTCTCAGTCAAAACTTTTCTCTAACTTTAGTTCTTTTTTTAACACTAGCTTCATTCTAAGCTACTCTTTCTAACTTGCATTTTCTATATATTTCCATCTGAAGTTGAAGCTATATCTGAATTATTTCATCTGAATTAAAATCTCTTCTGCTGTTTATTTTTCATGTTCATTACAAGAGTAATATTGAATCATTGCATATTGAATCATCGAAATCTTTTCAGCAACAAGTAAGAAGTTTTCAGATCCTACAGCTAGAAGTGCTACTACCACCCATCCGGTATAGTGGTTAGTGACTCTAACTGCGATACCATAATGCCTGGTTTCGGATCCCGGAGAAGGCATGGATGTTTGTAAATGTATAGTGCCCCTTCGCGGCATGCGGGTACTCTAAACAGCCGTCGAGCCGCAAGTTCTCTCGTGAAGTTGGTGGAAGGTGAATGGCCCCTGACCACCCCAGGATCTTCTCCCTCAAAATCGTGGTGGAACTGAGCAAAATCCCACTGTCATGTGCATGGTGCTCAAAGCTAAGTCTAACGACAGACTTAAAAATCTAGCCCTTCACCGCGATGAATTTCGTGGACCTCGATCTGATGGTACTGTCGATCAAGTGGTAAGTAACAACAACAGAAGTATTACTTTTGCCTGGGAAAAAAGCATTTTTGGTGTTTGATCTTTAAATTTTGTTCATGTAAACTTTATAACCCTGCATCAAGATGTTTCAAATGTTCATGACGTATATTTCAAAATATACAAATTCTTCCAAATATGCTTGTGCTTAGAATTTATGATCAGTGAAAAAGGATTCCTAGAATGCTAGAAAAAGGGCCACTGCATTCTTTAACCCAAATGGCAATTACATCATCGTATACAATTGCGAGCACTGCTTCGTCATATTATACTTCTATTTCAGGATCATACTTTTTTCTTTTTTGAAAGGCAGAGACTTCTTCAATGGAAGCGTATAATAATAATTCTTGAGAATCTGGTTCCACAGTGTGAAATATTTTTTAAATTTTTTGTGCTATGCTTCGAATGTATGGTGTGTTTTGCTTACCCAAATGCAAAATCGGAAAGGAGTTAGTTATTATATTTTTGCTTACATTTTTAACATAAGCTTCGGGTACCACATCACAAGATAACTTTATTTCTTTAACATTAAGTGCATTAAAATTCAAAATAGCAGATCCAGTTTTTGTGGAAATTAAATCTTTATAAGTATTTAAAATAATACGTCATTAACTTTTTTAAAACAGGGATGGCAAATAGGTTTCTATCAGAGTGTAAAAATTAAAATTCGGAGCTCTAACTGTCGACTTTGGCAAAATTTTTTATGTGAACCAGCAACCTATATACCGGTCAACAGCTATGCCGTGCACACGTTAGTTGATTCAGATGAATGGTTAGATGATCGGGTGCAATTCGAGCTAATAGTTAATTTGCATTCCTATCCTTTGTTGACTGTGATTTGTGAGAAAAGGGGTCGCTGCATATTCCCTCATAGAGAAGAAAGTTGTTTTTGCTGGTGATGTAATTTCTGTGAGTGATACGTTAAACTAGTTTTGGGCGCCAACTTCAATATGCCAGTATTGTTGTAATAATGTTATTGTTACAACAATGACAAAAGTTGGCGTCGAAAATTGGTTTTCAGCCAAACTGGAATTTCATAACGTTGCACTAATGACTGTATTAATTAACTTTGTCTAAAAAATAATTACATTTCTACAACGTAAAAATCTAATTTCTGCAACGTATGCAATTTGTTTAGAAATTTCTATCTATTTTCTTCGATTTAAATTCAAAAAAAAAAAAAGTAGAGCTATTTTTCAAGTAGATTGGTACATTGTATACCTTTCTCAACGCTGCAAAGTTAAACTGAGAGGGAGCATTGTAGAAATTCTTTAAAAAATTTATCTAACTTTAATCTATGAAACTCAGACAAAAAATAATTACAGAATCGGAAAGATCATTTATTTCGTCCCGATAAGGTATAATGTTTTTTACAAAATAATAATATTTGTATTTTTTGCTATTTTTTTTTAAATAATTCAAAATCGATGCGTTTTTATGAAATTAATGTCTAAATCGTTACGCATGAAATTTTTTTTTGTTTAAATGAATCGACATTCCTTACTAAAACAGCTCATGCTTTGCTTTTTTAGAATTAAGTCATTTAAAAAATAAAATGCCGAAAACTTTTTTTTTACGATTTTTCAAGAAATACTCAAAATTTTAATTAAACATTTAATAACTTCGTCATTTATGAAGAAAATCTCATGGATTTTTTTTTCGTGTGTAGGACAATATTACCCAAGATCTGTACGAAAATTGAAAAAATTGCTTAAAAATTACGGATTTTAAAAAAAAATGTGTTTTTAGTCTAGTACCCTTTTTGGGAGAATTCATTTAGCTAACTGTTCGAAAATAACCGGCAAACACCTAGCATTGAATGAGATGAACATACTGAGAAACCTGTCCAGTGATAACTAAAGTGAAAAATAAATTAAAAGTAAAAAAGCTTTTTTAAAACAAGCTTTTATTTAAACGCGCTAAAAAGAATAAAATAAATTTTTCTTTAAAACTTTTTTTACTATCAACTTTTTCCGTCATTACACAATTTATATGATATAAAAGCTTGTCACGAGATTTACCTCTGCAGATAAACAAGTAAATTAAATAACTTGATCGGATTGATTTTAATTTTTAAAAATTTCAAACTAAGTAAATAAGAGTACTTTAATCTCGCGACGAGCTTTTATATCATATAAATTGTGTAATGGCGGAAAAAGTTGATAGTAAAAAAAGTTTTAAGGAAAAATTTATTTTATTCTTTTTAGCGCGTTTAAATAAAAGCTTGTTTTAAAAAAGCTTTTTACTTTTAATTTATTTTATTAAAAAGAGAATTCTTGAAAATTCATAATTGAAGCTCCAATTGATTTTTCTGAAAAGTGTTGACTCTTCAAATTTTTTTTTGGAAAATTAATGTTTTCTAAAATTTTTTTCATCCAAAAAATCTAATTTACATTAAAACTCCTTTATCAATCCAAGCATCAGATCATTTATTTTTCCACGGTCTTGTAATTTTTTTAGTGAGAGCATTTAATTGTACATATTATAGCAGAGGAAGGAATTAATTTTGTTGACCATTCTATATTAAAAAGTTCTTTAAAATCCTCATTTTCCCATCTATTTAAAACCAGGCGTAATTCTTCCAAGCTATTCACAAACCTTTCTGAAGGTGTAGCTCGACTTTGTCAACATTAGTTATGTTAATAACATGTTAACGGGTATTTCCTTCACCAAATTTCAAGCTCACGCTAACAAGAATAAATGAAATTATAATTAGTTTATGAACATAATTTTCTATAAATTAGTCTTTGGCTGTTTCTGCAAAATTTGGAATTGGTATTTTTTGGTTTTGAACCGTGATACTACCATTGTTAATTATATAAATTATTTCACTCTTATGTTCGATGTGCACAGACTACTTTCATGGAAGGAATATTACTCCAAAGAAAAACGTAGACGAAAGCCCCGAGATGTAATCTTTATGATAAAAATCTTTTGGTGTATGGGAGGGGCTTAACCCCCAAACTCCACTCTTGTGTACGCCAATGGATATGTTAAAGAAACAATATTACTTCCCTTTAAATAAAAAAGATATGTTTTACTCGTTTTTTATCGTATTTTTTCAACTTTTGACTAATATTTTTAGAAAAGAGCTCCAAATAAATATAATTTAATTTATTATAAATATTTGGAAGTATGAAATTCATTGATCATCACTTGAAACCCTCTTCTAAAAATTTTTTGATTAGCCTTTTTGTTTGAAAAGTATCAAATCAAGTCTAATTCCAAAGTTTATAAATTCTGATTTCTGCTGAAAGTACATGTGGCTTTGCTTATAACTGATTTATTTGCTCAAGAAATATACATATATATATGTGTGCTACAGATCACAAACAACTCTACTCATTTCTTCGTCTGAAGTTGTTTTGCTGGTTACACACGGAAAGTTTCCTTTGTTCGTTTTCTGTTATGCATCTTTTCTGATGAGGATTAAAAGTTGTTAAACTGGTTTTGATTTTACCAAAAATAACTAACTTCGTTCAATATTCGTTCATTTTGTTATTATAATTTGTTATTTTACTATGTCTTCGCAATCGTCTATCAGGAGAGCAACTCATGCTGGTAGTTGGTATGTAAGTTCGGGTAAGAAAATAAATTTTAAGTTATTATACTGATAGGTCATGATTTGCTATTGTTCGTTCATTTGTAAAATTGTGGAGAAAATATCACATTTTATTATGGTATTTTTATGAGTTGTCATTCAAAATTTTCTTTTTCTACTTGAGGTTACTTTTATTTTGTAGAAATTACTTAATATTCATTTATTCAATTTGTTGATCATATTTTTTAAAATGAATTGAACAAATTCTTAACTAACAAAGAGGCATTTTTTATCGGTAGTTGTATAATGAAAATAATTTTATTGTAATTTTAATAAAGTAAAGTATTTTTAGTATAAATAAACTAATTCTCACAAGTGATTTAATATTTTAATTTGTCTAAATTTTAATTCAAAATTTTATTAAATTATATATTAAAGTTAAAATTTTATATGAAATATAAAAATATTTTTTTGAAATGAAATGGAAGACTTTAAATGTAAAATATTAAATTATATTAATGGTGAGATTCAGTAATTTAGCTTGAAAAATCATCAAATTTTGTGGTGATTATTAGCATTGAGAGTAAAAATAAAGGAAAAGAATCATAGCTGTCAATTTCTTGATGCCATAAAAATAAGATTCTCTTCCTCTTTGTTATTAAGAGAGATAATTTAAAAGGCTTCTGTGTCTTCATAATTTTACTCAAATTTGTAATGTTCATTTCATTATTATTTTATTGACAAATTTTAATTATTTAAATTTTGAATATGAAAAGTATAGCATTTATTTATTTCCTTTTTGTTCAAAATTGTATTAATTCTTTGTTTGAATTGTCAAAATAAAGAGTCTTCATTATCTTAAGTACCTGCATAATAATTTAAAGAAAGTGTTGAAACCTTGTTGTTTTTAAAAGAATCATTTGCACCCTGTGGCACTTTAAATGTCCAGTGAAAAATTTAAAAGAAAAATTATTGAAAAATATGAAAAGCAGGGTTAATATGTAGAATAGATAGTTGGTTGGCGACATCAATTTTTTGGTGACAAGAAGTGGTTTCAAAACTATCAAAATGAATGGATTCTGCTTCTCAGAGATTACAAGAAAGTGTTTTCCGAGAAAAAAACCAATAATAAGGAGAATTACAAACATGTAAACAAACAATAACATAAAAATAATTTGAAAGTAATCAATCATTGATTAAAATAAAGTTTTAATCAGTTATTCTCTTAAAAATTAAAAGAAAGGAAATACTAAATTTGAAAATTGAAGTAAAAGAATCATATTTATGGTGCTTTCCTTGAAAAAGAAGTTTTTCAGAAGGAAATAAACTTTTTTGATGGCTTTGAGTAAAAGTAAAAACAAATAATTGAGATTGCTGGATTTGTGCATTTCTCTCCACATGATCTCCGCAAAGTAAGAATTGGATTGATTCTCATTCTTCATGAAAATCTGAAGCACACTTATTCTGTTTTTTTCAAACCAGACATTTTTTCATGCAGACCTTCTATATGATGTACATTCATTCCTCTCTTTAAGCATTTCCAAATGTATCCATCATCCTTCTTTTTAGCCAAATGCATTGCATTCTTGCATACATGTAAATTCAATATTTGCAGAAGTCAGACACCACTGTGTCAGAGACATCCCCCTCCCCCCATCATTTCATGTAGAAAAAACCAAAACAAGTTTCCTCATAAATAAAATAAAATTCACTTATTTACTTATACAAGGGGTGATCAAATGAAAAGGTACAAAACGACACGGTGGGTACAAATATAGACTTTATTCAAAATATACACCATAGGCCTGAGCACAACGATCCCACTGATGAACAAGCCGCAGGATTCCTTGTTCCCAGAATTCCTGTGGCTGTGTCCAGAACCCAGTCCTTCACAGTGTCCTTGAGTACGTCGTCAGAGTTGAAGCGCTTTCCTTTCAGGTGTTTCTTCAGTGGACCAAACACATGGAAATCGTAGGGTGACATGTCCGGACTGTAGGACGGATGGTCCAACGTCTCCCATTGGAACTTGTCCAGTTCTATTTGTGTGACTCTGGAGACGTGTGGACGCGCGTTATCATGGAGCAGAACCACACCCTCCGTGAGCAGCCCCGGTCTTTTGTTCTTGATGGACCTGTGTAGGCGTCGGAGTGTCTCACAGTACACATCGGAGTTAATGCTTTTTCTGTGCTCGAGTAATTCTGTGCTCGCATCATTTGGACGCCGCTTTTTATAAGAGCCTTTGCTCTCTCCTGCGCATGCGGGCACCCACGCATGATCCGATCCCAGTCAGAGTCTCCAATGGCATCCCGAGATGTCTCGCTACATTCTCCCTTAGCGGAATATGCAAATATTTAACTGTTTCATTTTTATGTCGTTTCGTACCTTTTCATTTGATCACCCCTTGTAGTATTTTTTTATGTAATTTTAAAATTTAATGTCCATAAATGAAGTATATTCAAATGAATATAATTATTAATGGAAACTGTCTATCTGAGGAATTTATTTAATCTCCTGAATTCCGTAACAACTTTTCTTGTTCTCCTTTTCCAGAATGATTTTTGTCTATCTGAGAATTATCTAATCTCCTGAATAGGAGACATTTTTGTAAAAACAACTTATCTTGTTCTCCTTTTTCAGAATGATTTTATTTAAAACAATTTATTTTAAAAAATAACCTTATTTTTTTTAGTTTGTTTCAATAATAAAATAGTTTTCTTTTTTTCTGAACTTTGGGAACAGGCATTTCTAAAAAAAAAAAACATTTGTAGACAATAATTACTAAAGAAATTAGATAAAAAAAAGTGTTGAATTTTTGTATTTTCCTACAGAATTATTTTTCAGGTATCTGAAACCTTAAAATACTTCATATAGCATTAGTAAATTACTGTCCCACTATCTTTACTATATTTTGTCTTTCTAAAATTTAATCCATTTTCTTTCAAGACTTTCCATTTTGTTTTCTGAAATTGATACTCAATGAAAATAGAAATGATTAAATTCACTATCTGCTGGCAAATGCTTACAGTAATAGCTGCTAAAAATATTTCTCGGCATTGTTATAAGTTTTGTTTCCTCTGGTTTAAAAAAAAAAGATTTTTTTTAAAGTTTCAGATTATTGCAGATTAATTAATATTTATCATAAATATAATTGAAATAGGAAACATAAACATAAAGCTTTTTGCCATATAAATTGTGGTTTAATTAGATTTTGTTCTTTAGGTAATTCTAAAGAAGCTACTTTGATTCAAAACACTTGCAATAATTAAAAAAAAAATGGTTAGCTATTTTTTTCTGATTCCAAGTTCTTCTATTAGAAAAACAAAAACGTTATCATACATAATATCCTGAAATTTAGAAAAGACAATGAATGGAAGCCATTATAAATGAAAAGGAAATTCTAAATAATAAAAATTTTTTTATGTATGACGGTAATAAAGATACAAAAGTCGGTATCCTAGAATGCCATATGTAGGAGATATGTACTGGAGGATAATATTAAAATATGAAAAAGGATGTCCAGGGCAAGGGGAAAGAAAGGGGAATAAATTTTAATTTTCAAATCAAAAGAATGTTTTAATTGGTTATTAAGCATTTCATTAACAATACTTTTATTAAAAGGGCTGCCACTCCCATTCAAAGTGTAAAAGAGTGCTAAAACTTGCAACCAGTTGCACCTAAAACATTTCTAAAATTCTTGCTTGACTAAAAATTACTTTATCCTTATGGGAGTTTTTATAAAAAGCAAAATAAAGGAAGTTTGATGATTTTTTTTACTAAATACTAAAATATTTTTGTTTTCAAATTTTTATTATATTGAGTGTTATTGTAATGAAATTTAACTGTACAAATATATTTTTAATAGTATTTACAGTTTAATTAAATATGCAAATAACATTTCAGCCAAAGATCTGAGCAGCCAGCTAGAAAATTGGTTAAATGTAGCAGGAGAACCAAACCACTGTCCAGCTAGAGCTATAATAGCCCCGTAAGCACGTATACAGTATTTTGTTAAGTGTATCATTTATATTTATGAATAGATGAATAAGTATTACTTTGTTTTCAGGCATGCTGGTTATCAATATTGTGGTGCTTGCTCTGCTTATGCTTATAAGCAAGTTGATCCTACTATTATGTAAGTCATCTGTTTGCATTGCTTTGTATTTCTGATAGCAAAAATCTTTTTGCTCTTTGTAATATATTTTTTTAAATTTTGAAATTGATTGTATTATTTTTTTGCATACCTAATTTTAAAATTTTTTATAATCATCGGAAAATGAAGATTTTAATCAACTTAACTCAGCAGTGCAACATCCCATGTGGGTCAAGGCCTACTGTGCCTATCTCAGTATACATGGTTTTGGACCCTGAGGTGCATGAGCAGATGTTCCAGTCAGGTGATCAGTCTAATGCGAAACTCCCAGTGTTAAGTTCCCAAGCAAGCTTGGTACTCATTTATCAACCCACTGAAGGGATGAAAGGCTGAGTCGACCTTGCCCAACCCAGGGTTTGAACCTTAGACCTGTGATGTGGAAGCACGATGCACTACCATTCAGCCACTGAGCTTCTGAAAATTTTAATTAGTTTTTGTTAAAATTTTATTGTATGTAACTTCTTTAAATTTGAAGAGTCATACTTAATTGTTGCTTATAACAAATTTTTTTGCTGAATGTAATTCATTTAGGGCAATGGTTTCGCTTGAGGGCTACGTTGTGTAAGCTGCACCTTTTTAAAATGATTGTATCGATTAGTCAACTTTGCATCTCAGAAAAGAATTTTATCATAAAAATCAATAAATATGAATCAAATTAAAAAGTGGCAGTTAATTTATTGTGCTGATTTCATACCTATAGCTTGTAGCATATTTGATTTTAGAATAAGTGTAATAAAAAAAATGTACCATATCACACTTTTAAATATTTTTGGAAATCAAGATGAGATAGCTTGTTAAAATTCTCATCACAGCCTGCAAGCTAATGTCAGCCATTTTCATCTATATTTACTATAGTTGATCTTCACGGAAGAACACCTTTGTTCACAAATATATGTTGATTGGAGAACACAGTTTCTGTCTATTTAGTTTTCTGACTGTCTGGGCACACTGCAAAAAAAACTCTTTGTGTGCTGCTATTTGCTCACCCCTGATCTAAAGTAATTTTTCTAAGTTTATAATGTTATTAAGTTGGAAATTTCTCTAAACATCAATTTTGAATATTTAAATTTACTAATTAAATTACCTACAGAATTTATATTATCTTGTTAGTTCTATATATACACACACATATGTGAAATATTTTAAATTTAAGGTATATCATTTTATAGTATATATAATTAAAAAATGCCTACTCTTTTTTTCTTTTTAGAAAACATGTTTTCATCTTGGGTCCTTCTCACCATGTTCGCCTAAGTGGTTGTGCCTTGTCTCCTGTTCGAATTTACCGCACACCATTTGGAGATTTAACAATAAATGAAACAAGTATGCAATTTTTAATGTTTTCTTAGAGTTCTAAATAAAATTAATTTGATTTCTAGGTTGAGTTAAAAAAAACAATCGTATCTAGTGACTAAAACAAATGATTTTTTAAAAATAATATTTCTTTATATCAATATTTTGAATTTGGAGAATAGGTTTCAGTTATGTAACTTTAATACTTTCAATTTTCTAATATATTTTTCTAAATCTTAATTTTCTTTAAAAAAAGAAAACCTCATTTTTCTTAGATTAATGAAAATTTTGGCAATATCATTATATTAAGACCCCTGTAAAGTTTGAAACAATTGAATGAGACTCATGACTTTTATTACATGGAAAAAAAGTTTAGCAGACAGTATGTTTTCAAAGGAATACCAAAAATAAAAGCAATTTTTTTGCCCATTTAAAATGTATCACTAATTTTTTTAATGCTTTTATATATTATTTTTAATCTCTTGTTCATTATGAAAATTTCCTTAACTCTTTGAAGCGTGAAAAAATAAATTTGCTGAATTTTTCAAAATAAAATTAATAAATGCAATGTATAGAACCTAAAAACAGAGAAAATAACTTAAAATAAAATTGCAGTACATTCCCCCCGAGGGGGGAGGTAGTTTCACAGAAGTACCACCACACACTTACGACATAATTCTCAGATTAATAATATATGATTTGCATCAGATTTGTAAGATTATTCTTTATATATTTTGTAATAAATTTTCTAAAACATGCAATATTAAGTATTAGAATTACTTTTTAAATGTTAAATAATACAAAATATAACTATAAGAGGTTGAAATCAACTTCAATAGCCAGTAAAGTTATATATTATTTTCCATTGTTTCTTTATTATTAAATTATTAAAACATGCAGTGATACTGAAATAATAACCCCCCTCCCCCAAAGCAATGGCAAAACCCCCATAAATTATTAGTTATTTCACTGCCTGAGTCAAAGAAAAGAAAAAAAAAAGGGGGGGGGATATCTTACGCGTGTGTGCTATATGTCGGAGAAGAAAAGGACAGTTTTCATGTTCTAGGTATGCGGTGGTTGCAATCTGAAACCACCCAAAAGGAATCTGAATAAGAGGCATTTCTTTTCATAATTTATCATACTGAAAATTAGTTATGGTATAAACAACATATGCAGCAAAATGTACATAACTTACTTTAAATTTTTATCTATTTTTATTTGCTAAAAAAATTTTTTTTGAAAGTGTTCAAAAAAGGTTTTTTAAATGATGCATTTTTCTCACAGAAAGAGGAGTTTTTTCTCATGTGCTAACATATAGTGTCTTTTATGAAAGATAAAAGATATTTGGAGAACCATTGGTTTCATTCAAATACCACTGCACATTTCAAGGTATTTTTTAGAAAATGGTGGTTTCAGAGACATACCATCGTGCGTTAAAGACATGATAATATTTCTCCTTGAATTTCTGAATGTAATGGCAACTTTTGTTTTTTTCATTTCAATTATGGATTGTTGCTTTTCATCGCTTAGAATATAATGCATTCAAAAGAATAAGAAAAATTAATTTGAATTTTTTTATTTTTCTGGTTTTCAAGTACTTTTAAATATTTTTTAAGGATCTAGGAACCAAATGCATGAAAATTTGTAAATATTCTTTCAGATACGTATTCTTTAAAATTCAAAATAAATTTTGGTATTTGTAATTAAAATAGCCAAACTTTTAAGTTAGTTTGAAAGAGAAAGGGAAAAAAAAGAATTTCTCTCTCTCTTTTTGAGGAATGCGTGCATAATTCCCTACACTTCA
>BMAO01020748.1:0-76204 GCA_019973975.1 Trichonephila clavata | reverse complement strand
AATGAAAGCATACTAACTATAACAATATTTCAAGAACCAAATCCAAATCTAAGTTACTATGTATTAATTATGTTTTCTAATATATTTTCTGTGCAACCAATAACAATGCAATGCATTTCTTGTTTCTTCTTTCTGTTTCTTTTCTTTCTTTTTTTCGCTTATTTTTCCCACTATAAGCAAAATTCTAAGATATGATGAAATAATTAACTGTATTGTAACTTTTTAGTTCTCAACGCCAGGATTTTAACGTCATTAGAAAAAACATGTATGCTTTTTTACTAGAAGTTTGCAGTTGTTACTACTAAAATATTTTGAAAGCGAATCGGTATAAAATTCTGAATATTAATTGTATCCAATCTTATTCATCGTATAAAATATTTGGTAGCTTTTTTCTGACGTCACCAATTATTAATAACTTAAATCAAATGAAAAAGACAATATCCATTCGATTATTGTTATATAATATATATATATATATATAACAAACTATTTCTAAAAGAAATTCAGTAATTCCAATAAATTACTTAAAATTCATAGTTTTTACTAAATTTGTTTATTATTTTTTTATCGATGATTTACAAAAATAATTAAGGAATAATTTATCAACAAAAATGTTTGATTTGTAAAAAATTAAAGTAATACTACATTTAAAATTACAATTTCTAGAATTTCACGTTTACTAATTTTTTTAACAATCAACCTATTTTCAAATCAAACTTTTCCACCGATTAATTTTCACGAGGAAAAAAAATAACAACAAATCTAAGTGTCACTTGAAAATCTTGTATTAACCTTTGGAAGAATAATCAAATGTAAAAATCGTCAATTATTCGTTATAGATACTGAATCTATTATATGTGAAATATAATATAGTAATTTAAAATTAAAATATCTAATAGTTATAATTTCTTATTCAAGCTTTATTCAAGTATGAATGACCTCATCAGTTGCAGAGAATGAGATTAGAAACTTTCTAACCATCTTCATGTTAAAAAACATTCAGTCAATTCAAGAAAGCGCGAACAAAGGGTTTTATATTAAGCAGTTATTTACTATCCAAAACTTTTCGAATTAAAAAAAAGTAAAAGTTAATTTTAAGGTTTATAATCAGTCGATAAAGGATTTGTGAAAGTATTACCTTCGGGTCTTGGTCTTGGCACCCACACTGATACGGTAAGGCAGTCTTCACTGAGGGGACTATTGGCGTTCCACAAGGTTGAGCCTTTGAAGTCTCCAAATTGGGTGTCATTGATCTGGAAACAGGAGTTCGGTTTCTCCGTTGCATTTATAATCCCAGTCCAAGGATCGGTTGGTTTCGGATGACGGAATCTAAATTGGGAACATGGTTTTAGTGAATAAGTTGAAAATAACTTTTGCAGTAACGAAGTAAGTCAAAAGTTATTTTCATGAGAAGCCTCGTCCCTCTTTCTCTAATAATAACTTTTACCAAACTCAGATCCATAAAATGTGAAGCAATCTTTCGTTTATTAATGCTAAAATGTTGAGTTAATAATTATGCTGCCGAAAAGAAACTGTAATTGTATTAATTAACTATTTTAATTTTTTTTTTAATAATGAATGTTGGTTTGAAAAGACACACAATTCAACAAAATATAAAATTTGTGTTTTGTTGTTCAAATTAATTTATGTGAAATACTTTAAAAAATTATCTCTCGAAATTTCAAGATATGAAAGAGCAATATCCACAATCCTCATTCTAAATTTAATATTAAAGGATATAAGATGTTACCTTCAGCTTAGTTTTATGTTTTAAGTAAGTAACAAACCACGAGAGAAATATATTGCTTAATTCAACGGTTCTTAAACTGTAGTCCGCGGACTCCAGGGGGTCCCCAGCACATTTCTAAGGGGTCTGCGAAGGTCTAACATTTAATATAAGATTTCCCTCTTTTACAGACCCTGAAAGGCCTCGTGGAAAAATGAAAAGATATACTTCAATCCCAGACTCGATAGATAAATCTCCCCAATATATATATATATATGAAAACACCCTACTGCAGCATGTATTTTGATCAGAATAATAATTCAGTTAGTATTAGATTAGTATTTTGTAATATTTTTAATTAGATGTTTACTATTCTCTTTTAAAGGGAAAAGGCGTTAAATGCAAAATAATTAATTAATTAATTAGGAAGTGTAGCAAATGCAGTCTTGGGATTCTTGAGGAACCTTTAAATCACACAGTTGTGTGTGTGTGAAAATCTGGGGAATTAAGAATGTAAAGCTGATACATAAAGTGTGGGGCGGCGATCGAAAGTTAAAGAATCACTGGCTTAATCACCAAGCAAAATCATATTTTTTATTTATGAAAAATCTTTTCAAACATTTTTTTCCTTTTAAAGTGCAATATAAGTATGACTTGATCATCTTTTTACTTATGCAGCACTAGTCTCTCACTCTCATCTCTGCCCCCCCCACACACACTCAAAGTTTTGGTTTTAACACAAAAATGAATAAAAGTAGAACAATACTGTATAAAGCAACAATTTAAACTCCCAGTGAAATAAAGTAGTTACATTGTTAGGCATTGATTGTCTTTTAAGGCCATAGAAACTGTTAAAAATAATTGATAACGGTTCTTGAAACACTTTAAGAGACATTTCGAAGGCTATAAGCCCATAAAAGTCGATTTGAAATATCTTTATCCAAGAGCGGTCTTAAAGTTTTTCATTGAATTATAGTGCTAACAATATATGTTCATACATAGCTTTAGAGTAATTTTTAAAAAAAACAAGCTCATATAATGATTTAGATTAAGACGAAACCCGTCCCATCCAATAAAGTTAAAACCTTTTAACCAGGTAGTACGAAATTTGTCTTTCATCAGATAATGAAATGGGTCAAATAAACCAAATTGTATAAAACATACCTGTATTTATTAGAAAATTTTACTGACTTATATATACTAGCAACAATTTCATAAACTTGTCATACCAAACAACAATGAATCCTCAAGACAATTAACCAATTACTAAGTGGAGCAAGGGTTCTTAATCGTTTTTGTTGCAAGGGGTTTACTGATAATATGACGGTCACGCACCCTTCTTGATCTCTCAGCAGCCTCTTTGAAATCGTACACATATGTAAATACGTCTACACATAAGTTATGAAAGAACTATTTTAGTATTATTGAAAACGCTTAATGAGACTAAGCCATGATAAAATTCTGCGTATCTTTCTTTCTAAATACATGAATAATAAAAATAACTTTTAAAAAATTATTGCAACCTGTTAGTGTAAAAACTTGTTGTTTCCCTTGAATAAATCAGTAAAAGGGATTTAATATTATTGATGATAAATAAAACTAATAATATATTTTTATTTGCATTTATAAGAGGGAAAAGCGTCATCTTATCAGTCATCACGGGAATAAAGAGATCTGATTAATTTTCAGTAATTAAAACCATTAAAATCCATCCGCAGGTTCAAGATGAAGAAGCTTTGGAAATAGTGGAACACAAAAAATATAATCTGTTTAAAAAATCTATGAGAGTTGGTCAAATGAAAATTAGATACAAGCGATTACGTCAGAATGACTGCAGCTATAACAGCGCCACCGAATACAAAGGGTGATGGGAAGTGTACATTGCATACGGCGCTCAACTGTGAAACATGTTCGTAGTAAAAGAAATTAATCGAAAGTAAAGTCGTACCACACTTGGATGTATCCAGATCAAAATACAGATTAACGCGTGATAGTTCGGTTTCTAATTGAAGGTGAACTTAATGCGGGCATCTATCAATAAATGATATCATTCTATGCAAGCTCTATTTGGGTCAAACGGTTGAAAACAATTGGTTTAAGAGTTTTCGAGAAAAGCAACAGACGATATTGCATCTCCGTGACAATACCTTAGGCAATCTTTAAAAGATTCTATTGGGAAGTATTAGAGCAACCATCGTACAGTCCGGAATTGTCACTCTGTAACTTCCACATCCTTAGGCCACTTAAGAGAGAATCAAGTTTTCATTTGGACGATGATGTGAAGGAAGCTGTGCAGTATTTCATCTTCACCACAGAATCAACTACGGTAGCGAATGCTTAGATCTGCTGCCGAAATTATGGACCTGTGTTAGAATGCCCTTGGCAGCTTCTTTTGATTTCCATTAAAGGTATTCTTTTTATTCAACTTATTCATTTCGGTTATGCTTTTATTGTGATTGATACCCCTATGAATCATTTTCTTAGTTGAGCGGATGACTCATTGAAACCAGTTAAAATACAATAAAGGAAAATTAATGAGAAAGGATTTTGTATATCTCGAAAGAAAAATAAATTATTATTTAGTGAGCTGAGTTAAGGCAAAAGAAAAACATAATAAAAGAAATTATAATAATTAAGAAGCTTTTGAATAAGTTTTTGACATACCTGTATTTTCCTACAGGTGGTTTTGCATATGGTATTCCAAGAAATACGTCAACTTCTTTACCATGCCCGGTGGGAATTGTGATGCCTCTAACTCTGCCCTTCGTCGTTTGCACTATAAGAGATTCATCTTCGATATCTCGGGACTGCCGAGCTTGTGTAACGTATAATTGTGCGATAAATAATAAGACGATACTTCGCCAAACAAGATTGCAGCACCTAGACGTCGTCATTTTCTCCTTATTTTTTGCACTGAAAAATAAAATGCATTATTTAAAAACATTAAAAACTTTGGAATTATTTCAATATAAATTTTTTTATATTAGTTTGACAAAAGTTAATGCTGTTAAAAATATTATTAAAAGATATAAAAAAAATTGAGGAAAATTTCGTTTTAAAAGGAGTTTTTTCCTTTTGAAATCCTAAAAATTATCTTAAACACACTTTGATAAAAATTACACTCTTGATATTGTTTCTTTAATTAAAGTATATGAAGTAAATATACACACATAAAAATGTATAATGTTTGTCCATGAATTTTTCGACAGCAAAAAAAGAGAAGTGGTAGTATACAGCAAGAGACAAAACACGACTGTAAAAACCTTCCATAATAATCCAGTCCCAGGGTTAAAAATAAAACATGTCAAGCAAATCAATTTCTGAAACAACACTGAATATTATTCTTACGAAAGGAAACTAATTGGTTCATGGGGTTACAGTTCTCTTCTACAGTTCTAGAAACATTCATAAAAGTTTGGATATATACTTGTACGAGGGGTGATTGATAAGTAAGGTCTCTAATAGTATAAAATAAGTTTCAGACTATGCAAAATAATAACAGATGCATCAGAATGAAGGAGATTTATTATTCTTACATATAGGTAAACTCATTTCTCAACATAGTCACCCCTAACAGCTACACATTTCTTCAATCGTTCTATTCATTTCTTCAATCCGTCCATGAAAAAAAGATTTTGGTTTGCTGCGTATCCATTTGAGCACGAATGTCTGAACTTTGGTATCCTGGATTCATCATTATGGTCCAGAAAACCAAAGAAAACTCATGGAATATCGTCATCCTGGTTTTTCGAGTGTCAAGGAATTCAAAACTTTAATGTCAGCAACAAAAGTCATGCTCACACTCTTTTGAGATGCAAGTGATGTGCTCTACATGGAATTTCTGACAAAAAGGATTGAAAGTGAATTCCAACAAGTACTGTGCAACATTACGATCACTCAAGCAACGCATCCGCAGAATCAGACCATGAAGAAACGTCTTTCTTTTACATTACGACAACGCAAGACCGATTTGCAGTGCCAAACACAGGACGTCATGGGAAAACTGAAACTCACAGTGGTTCCACATATTGTAAACTGTATGTAACCACTACCTTCTTACAACCCAGATTGGGCACCGTCGAACTTTTGGTTGTTCCCAAAATTGAAGGAGACGTTGAAAGGTCAACGTTTTTCAACGGATGCAGAAGTTTAGGCAGCCGTGCACAAATGATACGCAGCCAACCAGAATCTTCCTTCATGGACGGTATGAAGAAATACATAGAACGATTGAAGAAATGTGTAACTGGTAGTTGTGACTATTTTGAGAAATGAGTTTACAATATGTAAGTGCAATAAATTTCTTTCATTCTGATACCTCTGTTATTATTTTACCTTGTCGGGGAAACTTATTTTATACTATTGGGGACCTTACTTATCAATCACTCCTCGTATGTTGACTTCTGCAGTGTATAATACAGGATGCCCCCAAATAGCGCTCAAACTCTGCACAGCGAGATTCCTTGTTGGAAGTTCATAAAAAATGCCCCAAGAAGGGAGCCTGTTCAATCCATAATTTACGAGAAAAATACGAAAAACAAGGTATGGGGTCACAGCCGTTTGAGACGCATCAACAGCAGTATTTGGAAATATTTGTAAAGGCAGTTCAAAGTGTTTATCATGCATATCGAAGTAGGTTTGAGCACGCCGAAGAATGTATGAGTGCACACGTTGCAGCTGCGTGGTGTCCACCGAAGTACAAGCAACGTCCAGACGAGCAACTAAGTTATTTTGTGTTGTTGCACCATCTCGATGTACAAATTTTAAGCGAATGCCCCATGGGCAAAAAAAAAATCCAGCGGTATGAGATCTGTTGATCGTGATGTCCATATAATCAGACCTCTCTCTCCTCTACTTCCAATCCAGCGACTGGAGTATGCCACACAGAGCCAAAATGTGCCAGAACCTCATCATGAACTATACATTTTTCATATTCTTCTCGTAAACTATGGATCGCAAAGGTACAGTTCTTGGTAATTCTTATGTACTCCCAACGAGGAACCTGGCTGTGCAAAGCTTAGACGTTATTTTTAGAACACCCTGCGTATCAAAACGTGAATCTTTTCTGAAACTGAGTAAATAAGCATCCGTACCAGTCTTCTAAAGCTGTGCCCCTCAACCTTTTTATAGCCACGGACCAATCAGCATTTGATAATTTTACCACAATCCGCAGGGGAGGGCTTTGATTGTTTATATTTTAGATTGTTTAGATTTAATAATTTTAATTTAATTGTATTTAAACATGTCTACAGAATAAAGATACAGTTACACCAGAAAAAATAATATAAAGTCATTTAAAATGGTATATCAAGTTATTTCCGTAAGAAGTCGCACACACAAAAACCCGGGAGAAATACTCCACAGTATATATATATATATATAAATAAAACAGAAATAAATGTTCCTTGGGCAGACAGGTAGTATTTGATCCACGGACCCCGGTGATTAGGGACCATTGTTCTAAAGGATGCAAATCCTATCTCTTACTAAATAAAGTCATTGAACATCACTTATAGAAAAATTCCGTTAAATATTTCTGTAGAGCGAGTGACATCGGGCGTTATTTCTGTAATTTCAGTTTCCCTTCCCCTTCTTTTATAATTTAAAGTTTATTTTAGTCACGAGAACAGTTTGTTTTCTTCAATAAGTATAAAAGATAATAGCAAATATTGTTTTCTCTGTGTTCTCTATCATCTTTCTTTTGTTATTGAGTAAGTTCATGGGCATTTCATGATGACACATCATTATGCTCTTTAAATGAGTAATGTATGTGCATCGATAATGTATTTATGCTTTCTTTCAAATCATTTATAGATGAAAGTATTTAGTTGTCTCACTCACAAACAAATTTCGTCAATGTTTAATGAGATGCATGTAATGTTCTTTTTATACTGGATAAGTGTTTTTATAGAAACAATAAATATATAAAACAAATTCCTTATTAATCAGAAATTTAATCAAATTATAATATTTAATTTCAGTACTAACTATTTTTAATTAAACAGCAAGTAAATAGATATTAGTTTGAGACAAATAACTTTTTTATAAGTATGCTTAAAATTTTTTTTAAAAAAAACATTTTTTAATTGTTTTTTAACTATAGGTTCATGTGTTATGCCATAAATTGTTCAATATTCCTGGGATCTTTTATTAATATAATATAATTTCATTTCACTCTGTTTTTGCTGCATAGAAAAACTGGAATACTTTTTGATTTATATTGGATAACAGGCAAGTAGTATGGTTCTGAATTAAATTACAGTTTTAAAATTTTATACAATTATTTTTAAGATTTAATAACAATTTAAAACAAATGTTTAATAACGAGATTTCAATTTTTAAATAAGTCACAGTACCGAACTGTGAAACTACCAGGCATTTAAAAGTTAAGCGTAAATTTTTAATGGTTTAGAATAGTATTTGTTTCTTTAATTTAACTACCAAAAAATAAATTTAAAGAAATAGAATATAATTGCACATTTCACTCTTGTTTTTAGATTAGATTGTTTTCACACAATTCAACGAAACACTTTTATTGGTAATTATTTCTCTCTCACTTAATAAAAAAAAAGAATCTTGCATACGCATTTCATTAAAATTATCTTGGGATCATTCCACTTTTTTAAAAATATTCCTCTACCATAAACTATGGTAAATTAATCTAGATTTATTTTTTCCCTGTACAAAGTAATTTAGTCACATTATTCTCATTAGTTTTAAGGAAAAATTGTGTTCTTAAGAAAAATATGTTTCTTTCTCCAATAGCCTCTTAATATGCATTAACACCCGCATGAAATTGCTTCCCCCTCTTTCGCTTTCTTTTAACGGATTTGCTTTTGCTTTTTGATTTATGATTTGCATTTCCTTTTTTCCCGATTTCCATTAAGGAAGCGCTAAATGATGTCTTATACTTTTATGCAAAATAAACTTTTACACGCATAAATGACACATACAAATTACACGTATTTCACATACATTTTAATATGTTTTTGCTTTATTCTACACCAAGGGTCGGCAACATTTAGCTATGGCGTCCCAAACCAATCTACCAATATGATTCAGCGTGCCACATAATAGGATATTTTTAAAACAAATCGATTCCAGCTATAATGCATGCAGAGTTAAATAATAGATGTCAATAATATAGATTTTCAGTTTTAATTTACATTAATTTTGCATCGTTTAAAGATATTTGTTAACATAAAAATAAATAGCCTAAAATCTAACTATTTCTTCAACAAAAATAAAAAAAAATTAAAATTGTATATATATATAATGCATTTTTAAACATATTTATATGAAATAAGAAATAAACAACATAAAATAGAAGTATTTATCTTCATTATAGTTAAATAAAAGATGTATAAAAATTTTAATGTAAACCTAGAGCTTGCACCGCTTTAATTTCATATCGTAAAATCAGGGGTATAATTTGTGTCTTTCAATTTCACACGATTCTGAGCCTTCAGTTGTTAAACACTTTATTTGCTGTCTCGAAATATTCCTCATATGGGTAAAGGTATTTTACTTATATGTAGAACCATTAGCGGAAAGCAGAGTACATATAATTTTATCTCTTCAAACAATTAAATCTCTCCAGCAATGGCATTCAATAATTTACAAAATAGCTGTAAATTTATCTTTAGTTTTACCTTTCGGATATTTTCATAATTCCGAAATGTCCATAATTCTGAAGATGTTTGTCGAATAAGGTCCCTTACAAATTTATCAATTTCCAACCACTCAAACATTAACAAATTTGTAGAGTAGTACAAAGTGCCCCCGAGAATTGTACTGCGTGCCCCATGGGGCGCACGTGCCATAGGTTGTCAACCCCTGTTCAACACTTTTATTTTTGCAAAATTGATAATCATTCCTTAAATGCCCCAGAGAAGGCATTAATACTGAAGATTTTCTTCCGATATGTTTGGAATGAAATTTTAAAAATACTATTATTGACTAAAAGGTATTTTGAAAATAAAAGTTCTTTTTAAGTAATTTTAAGAAGGAAAAAGGTCTCTTAATCTTATTTTTTAAATCTATATTTGAAATTATATGCTGGGTGATTTCCGCTACCAGACCGACAAACTTGCAGGGTGTGTAGAAGATACAGAAACGAATCGGAATCGCATACGAATGCAGGGCTGCAAATGCTGTAGTCACAAACTATGATGCAAAGAAGCAGGGAAAAAGAACAAAAATAGCAACACCTTTATTGGACATAGAATATTTTATTGAAAGGTTGTACACCAATAGGTGTTCGAAATTACTACCTGAAGTTGTCTGGCAGACCTGAAAGCACCACTGCATGGAATTCCTTACGTTCTGGAAGATTCCTGGAATGCCACGTATCCTTCCGGTAATTATAGATATTCGAGCGATGAGATCTTCAACTAAAGAAACGGGCGTCTCGGAAACTAAACTCTTCATATGACTTCAGAACCAGACTCTTTCCACCTACTGTTCTTACTTGCAAAAATTGTGTGATGGGGAAGACGCATGCCCGAGTAACTTTCATGGCACAACCGCCGAGTGGCATGCCCATTACAATTCGCAGCTCCATACACGATCAGCATGTCAATCAGTTCTTCGTTTGAATACGAGATCATCCTACATCTCGAAAAACTGATCGCAAATGACAACTTCCAGCAGGATCTGTTTTCACGAAATCTTTCGTTCTGTGCCATCTACGGCAAGACTGCCTGAAGGAATCCTCCAGAACGTAAGAAATTCAATTCAGTACCACTGTCAGACATGCCATACGACTTCTGTTCGTAATTTCGAGCACCTGTTGCAGTACAAACTTTCAATAAAATGCTTTCTGTCCCTTTAATCTGTTGCTGTTTCTGTTCGTTTTCTCTGCTTGATTGCACCATAGCACATTTGCGCCCCTGTATTCCTATGCGATTCCAAATCATCTCTGTAGCCCTTACACACCCTGATAGTTTGTCGGTCTGTTATCTAATCACCCTGTATATCCTTAAAAGAAAGTTGACTAAAAATGCAGACTAGAATACCCAGGTATAACTCATATCTTCAGGTATAGGGCTTCATGTCTTTTAAACAACATTTCAGTCTGAGTTCAAAATATTTTTATTATGAAAATATATATTCCTTTTATTCATTCAATTTTTGAAATTATTCAACAGAAGCATCTAAAAGAAAAGAATACATGTTAGTCATGCATGGTTTTAGAAATATATGTGTCTTTAAAGGTGCATATTTAATTTGCAAAAATATTTTATATATTACGTTGCGTGACATGTTCAGGTAGTTTGAGTCTTATTTCGTCGAGATCATTAGTGATATTGCTTTCCAGCAAATAGAGAGCTATATTTATGCACCATATTTTGTGAATATCCCCACAGGAAATAAATTTAATTGTCTCTCTTATTGTCATGGAAATGCCTATATAAATATATATAATCGGGATGGAAATTGAAAAAGCAGAAATCACTAAAAATATGAAGCTTTGAACTCTTAATGTCTTTTATTATTGTAAATGTTTTTTGTGTTTAGGAACTTGCACTGAAAAGGGCGACTGTTACTAATGATGTGTAATTTTTTTATAGAAAAATTAGATGAAATAGTCTTAAAAGGACAAGTTGACGCTCAGTAGTTGGAACTGGATTATTCATAAAAGACTTCTGAGTATCCATTTTTATCACAATAAATATTTATTTTTGTCGTATGTCAATATGTCGTATTAAAATACCTTTGGATGCCTGTATCATCTATTGAAATAGGATCAATTAACTTATTATTAGAAGAAAATGTAGATTTATGTGTGTGTGCGTGTGTGAATTTTTCTCTTATTATTTTACTGTACTATATATATATATATATATAAAGAGAGAGGGAGAGAGAGAGAGAAGAAGAAGAAGAAGAAGAATTATATATATGTATAGAAGAGTTGCATTTTATTAACTAAGATATTTATTATATAATCGTGCCACAACAATGAGAAAGCTAATTTAATTAATAATATTTTAATATTATTATATTATAATATTTAATATTTTACGTAAAATAGATTAACAAAAACAGAACATATAACACGTACACAAAACTACTATATATAGGACACATACGAACAATTTACATGGCATTCACCAAGCAGCTTAAATCTTCCAGAACGTTCTAGCCATTACACAAGATGCCAACCGGAGGTATATAACTCCTAATTTAATTATAACGTTAAGTTCTGAAGGCCTCAGGACCATTATATATTAAAAAGTCTCAAGGTAAGATTAAGATGAATTTTTGCATATACATACATAGAGAGAGATATAGATATATATATATATAGAGAGAGAGAGAGTTTTCCATACTTTAACTAAATTCATTATTTTTCACAAAAAGTAGAGTTGACCACACAATTTAAAATTTCCATTTCAATTTTAGAAATTCTTTTAATTACATTTAATGTGTGGCTGGATTTATTAATCTTGCATATTTAATTTCGTCTGAATTTTTGGATTTTTTGTGTATTAAATATTTTTATTTCCTCACTAGATGTACATTTAAAACTTAACTATAGCCTCTTAAGGTATTCGACTACTTGCGACGACTTTTTTTTGTTGTTTTTAAATTTGTTTAGTACATTTTAAGAAAAATATTCTAAAATTAAGAAGAGAAAAATATATTATTATTACTAAAATGGGGAAAAAATGGGTAAAAATTTACAAAAAATAACATAAACGAGGCCCATTTTGTACCAAAAGTTGATCAACAAATTTTCAACTCTGATGTGTTGTTATGTTATTCATTTTTTGAAATGACTTTCAAGATAAGAGATATTTTAATTTTTACAAAAACTAGAGCACTTTATCTTAGTTATTGTATGAAATTGTTTAAGAAAACAGTGATTATATTCCCATAAGGGACTGTAAATTTTGTAATAAAACAGGGATTGATAAATCTGAAAAAAAAACACTTCTACTATTATACAAAACATACACAAAAAGTTTCAGTTAATTATTTTCAAAAATTTTTGAGCATTCGGCTGTCCCCGTTTGAGTATTTTCAAAAGAACACATTTCGAGTAAAACGCGTTTTTAAGTATGACATCTTGCTAAAAGTAAAGGGGCATCTGCTTTTATATACTAAAAAACTTGTAGTTTTTGTTCTAGTAAACGTTAAATAATAAACTTGGTATTTTTATAAAGCTAATAAGATGGCCTATAAAATAAAATCATAATTTGTTTTTTCAATTTTTGGCAAAATTCGTCATTTTAGGGTAGTTGAATACCTTAATATAACTATACATTATATGAATAAGTTTTCATCCATTTACAACATTTCCATCATTTAGTTTCTTACTGTATATTTACTTTCTTATTGGTTTAGTTGAGCCTTCTTTACAATATTTATTTTCTACTAAAAAGATACTTGAACGCAGAACAAACAAGATTTAACATAACATTCTCCATCATCACATTAAAACTATTATTGTAATTTTATTTTCTATGCCTTTTCTCTAAAAAACACTCATTCAGTAGCATTGTGTGTGTAAACATTCTTTAATTCATATCAATGCACTATTCTTGCAGAGAAATCTTGAATTCTAAAGAATTTTTCCTGCAACGCCGAATTAAATGTAATTCAACGTGAACCATACCACAATTCATTTCTTTTTTATTACCTTCTACACTTTTTTTAGAATAAACTAATCTCATCTTCAATGAAAGGAAGATTCGCCACTTGACTTGGGTTTTTAAAGAATCTTTCGAACTCAATCCCAGTGCTAGAAGCAGATTGTATCTATGCTTCGAAAAGAAAGAGAATTCTCCCCATATATTTTTTTTGACAAATCGTTTCCATGGAAAGCAACGAAATTCCTCTTAATTAACGATGGAATTTCAGGAATTTTCTGTATTTGAAGACTTTGATTAAAATCTTTCGTGTGTAATGAATAAATAATCATCCGCTGAAACGCTTTTAAGACATATAAAGAAAATTAAGAATTTTGAAAAGTGGAATTGGAACATGAGCAGTTCTTTTTTTTATATCCTCGTGAAATAAAGATCATTTTGCATATTTCCCCTCATCATTATTATTAAAAAGATAGGGGATTTGAAGAAATTTAACAAATTATGAATTATGTTTAGCGTATGCCTAGAGTTACGAGGAACAGAAATCATATTAAGAAGAGTTTGGAATAAAAAGTATCAATATAAGCTGATATTGTCATGATACATATCTATATTCATCACATGTGAGTTTTTAAGGAAAAGAAATATTCAGTAAATAATACAATTTCATATTCTACTGCAAGCATGACTTTACAAATTTCTGATGTATTTGTTTGAACATAAAACTCAAATTATGAACATATGTGTATAGAAAATGTATTTATTCTCAAACAGAAATTAACAATACATTAAAATTAGTTGTTTTATGTGAATTTAGAATATGATATCAGTCAGAAGTCCTTTTCAATCGAAAAAATTTTAAATTTTTATACAGTATTTAATTTTAATTCATCAATTCCTATTGTAATTTGAATCATACTGTTTGACAGCAAGGGGAAAGAAATTAAAGGTAGAAGTTCTGAGAAAAAATGCTTCATTAAGAAAAGTATTTGAGGAATTTTTTTCAATAGAAACATATTTAAAAAATATGTTCCAGAACAATTAATATTCTTGCATCTTTATCATATAGTCAGTTTTAAAATGTTACCAAAATTTACTTCAAATATTTTTAAAAAATAATACAGTTTTGATTTCTGCTTATTTATCCAATGATAAATTAAAACGAGAAAAAGAAATCTCCTGTCCTTAATAAAAAAAAACTTTTTTTATGAGTAAAGAGAAATGAATAAGTCACAATACGTTTTTTTTTAAAAAAAGAGGACATATAATTCTTCTTTTAACTTAAAATAAATTGCAAGCTAGATAATTCCTAACTATATTTTATTATTAAGACACAAATAACATAAATAAATTTATTTTGTGTACGATTTGCTACAATTTAAAAAAATAATTGTATATTTAAAATTTTCAATCTAATTCAGTTCTGTCAACACTAAAAACTACATGTTTCACAAAATCATATATTGAAAGCATGGAACGTTATCAAATATTATCTTTTTATACAAAAAAAAATATGTACAGATCATTGATATCGCTTTTGAAGGCAAATTATAAGTCACACATTATAATACAATCATACAGTAAAAATATATTACAATTTAAAAAAATCAAATATTTTCTCTCTTCTTGTAAATATGCCCTTAAGGTATCCGACTACTTGCGACAACTTTTTTTTAAAAAAAATGGAGACATGGGGATTTTTTGTGTGTTTTTAGATTTGCTAAGTACATTTTAACAAAAATATGCTAAAATTCACAAGATAAAAAGACATTATTATTACTAAAAAGGGATAAAATTGGTAAAAATTTACAAAAAATAACATAAACGCAGCCCATTCTGTACCAAAAGTTGATCAACAAATTTTCAACTCTGATGTGTTGCTATGTTATTCATTTTTGTAATGACCTTCAAGATAAAAGATATTTTAATTTTTACAAAAACTAGAGCACTTTATCTTAGTTATTACATGAAATTTCTTAAGAAAAGATTGATTATATTAACATAAGGGACTGGAAATTTTTTAATAAAACAGGGATTGATAAATCTGAAGGTTAAAACACTTCTTCTATTATACAAAATATACACAAAAAATCTCAGTTAATTATTTTCAAATCTCTTTTAGCAATCGCTGTCCTCGTTTGAGCATTTTTTAAAAAAACACATTTAGTAAAACGCGTTTTAAAGTAGTAAAGTATGCTTAAAGTAGGCATCTGAATTTACTAAAACACGTGTAGTTTTTGTTTTAGTGAACGAAAAAGAATAAATTTGGCATTTTAATAAAGCTAATAAAATTGTCTACAAATTAAAAATTTTAAAAAATTGTCAATTTTTGGCAAAATTCACAGTTTTATGGTAGCCGGGTACATTAAAAATCCATTAAGATTGCATTTTAAAGGACAATGAAAATCTTCATGACTATATATATATATATATATATATATATATATATATATATATATATAATCAAAATTTCTCTACAAGAGAGAGATCAATTAACATGATTAAAACTGAAAAGAATTGTAATTGCAAGATAACCAGACAACAGAATTTAAAAGGAGATATGAAAAATTGAAATAACAGAGTTAAATATAAAAATATAAAAGAATGGATGCTACAGTATTATCAACATTGCTGATTTAGGACAGCTTATATACAAAAAAAATTTCTCATAAAATTTTTTATCTATATTAAAGTGGGGTTGAACATGTTTTTTGTCCAGCCAACCTTCCCCCTTTCTGTTAATAATATCGAGCAAATGCGTGTAAAATACGTGTTAATTCCTATATATATATATATATATATATAGGAATTTACATGTTTTTTAGCGCTAAATATGTTATTAAACAGTCGAAAAAGAATTAAATGAAAATATATCTAATCACAGTTCGATATTACGAAATATAACTCACTAGTCACTGAAATCTCTTTGGGATTCTTTTAAATTTATTTGATGAATAGAAAAAAAGCTCAAAATAATTTTCGTGAACTTTTCCGTATATTAATTAAACTTACGCAAATTGCCTATATTACTAGTATTATTTAAGAGTAATTGAATGATAAAAGGAAGGTTAATGAATTCCTGAAACGTTTAGCGATATTATTAAGCTATATTAGTCAACCAACCTTTAGTATAAAATATCAAAAAGGGAAATTTTAGCTATTTCTACATAAACGATAAAAAATCAAAATTACGAAACAATCTTAATTTTACTTATTCTGCAAAGATATAGTTATTAAAGTTTTTTTTTCCCTATTTTTACTTAAAAATAACTAAATTGATGATTTTCTTTATTCAAAATTATAATCTGAAAATATTTTGAAACTTTACTATTCATTTCAAACATATTATTTACGATAATGTTACATGACTAATTAGTGCTTTTCAATGGTATCTAGTCAAAATAATGTAATAACTGTTAAGTGCATACTGCGATTTACAAACTACTAAAACGTAGTCAAGCTTCTAATCCCAAGTACAAATCGAAATTATCCCTTTCGTTGCCTTAAGGTTCCAACTATCATAATCTTTCTAATAAATAAAGCCAAAGGAAACATGACAAGAAAAGAAAAGCACTCCAAAGCTAATATTTTCGACACTTATGCTAATTAGCTCGCTCGGAAACATGGTAAAAATGAAAGACGTCGCTTGATTACCAACAGCTCAGCCGGGTGGAAATCGAGGGGGAAAAAAATCCGGAGGTTCCGGGAAACGGGAGTCAATCGATGACAATTAATTAGTAGCTAGCGAATTCCCAGTCTTTGTTTGACAAAGGAGAATGGAATTTAACATACTACAGAGCAGCCCTCAAGGCTGAGCCCCGGGTAAACCGCAGCAGGGACCGGCTGCAATTTACCAAGAAACCCGGGTCATTTTTAAGCCATTGGGTTGTCGAACCAATTAAATGCATGAACGTGTATTAATACCAGGAGATTTGTTCTGGCGATTTATTTGCTTAAAACTGCGCGTCAACAATTAGGATAATTTAGATATGAAAGATAGTCGAAGTGAATAAAGATAAATTGTTATCATAACGTGAAAGGCTTTTCCAATTTATATGCAAATTAGCATGATTATAGAAAAGGAATAGCAACAGCGAAGTAATAGAGATACAAATTACAACAGTCAAGTAAATAAGGATTATTTGCATTGAAATTTAGAATGGCGCATTTAACGAATTTCAAACAAGACACATCCGCATCATTATTCTTCCTATGGCACGGTCTGAGAATAGAAGTCTGTTTATAGTTATCCTATATATATAAATTTTAAAGTTTTATACCTGATATTAAAAATAACATTCTTAGGTTAAGATTCTTAGGCTAGCATTCTAGCAGTCAAAAGTACACAAAAATGCCATTCAAGTATTTTGAATCGATAACATTTTTCAAGGTAATAAAGTCATGAGAAGAGTTCATATTCCAAAACTTATTACTTTTCAAAAACTATTTCAAGACAAAAATGTTTATATCTAACCAACATAACTTTTTTAATGGAATTCTCTTTTTAAAAATAATCATTAAAAATTTACTGTGAAAACTATTTTTTTTATGTTTCAATTTTATTACTATCTGGCAATTTCTTTCCTTCGTTTGGCTTTTTTTATTTAAATGTAGTAAAAAATTTTCAGTTGCAATTTGGAAAATTCCTACCAAACAAACTATTTTATTTTAGTATCCAATGCCACATTTAATTAACGAATGACAATTAAACGAAGTAAAACATTCAACTCCTATCCACATTATAACAAATGTATGCTTTTGCATCGAAAAGAAAATGTTTTTTTACTTAAACAATTAGCTCTTTTACTCGTGGAAAATCAGATTGAATACTGTTCTTAATATTTTCAAGAAAGAAAATTTAATATGCAACTACAATTTTCACTGCAACTACAATTTTCACTGCAACTACAATTTTTAAAAGATTGCAATACTATACTAATAGTAAATAATATTGTAAATACTGTTCTAATAGTTAATAATATTGTAAATACTGTTCTGATAGTAAATAATATTGTAAATACTGCTCTAATACTAAATAGTAATAGTTTCAAGAGTATGAAATATATTTTACGTACAACTACAGTTTTCACTACAGCTAAAACTTTAAAAGAAAACGCAACAATACCAATAATATGATTTTTTTCAGTTATTTAAATAAAAATGAATTTATCAAAAGAATTTTTTAAAAATCATCTGTCAATATTCATCGCATCTATTATAATAACAGAAAATGACAAATGTTCATTTCTGAAAATAATTTATCTATTTATTTTTAACGAAATAGGTTCGAATCAACAGTTTTAAACGAATTGATTGTCAATATAAATGAACACAGTTACAAACTTATTAAAATTCAATTCCTCTAGTAAATATTGCTCAAAAGTGAAAAATTAAGTATTTAAAAACAAAAGTTAAATATTTCACATCAATAAAACTTTTTAAACAATGTAAACTATTTGAAACACAGGACTTAAGAGTAAAATTTTCAGCGATATTTAATTCAAAGTTTACTTTCCCCATTTCATTTGACTATATATATATATATATATTAACTAAAAATAATGTTAACGTATTAAGAAAATACGTTTCTGGTCTATAAATAGCAGCTATTTACATATTTTAATAAATGGAAGTTATATATATATATATTTGATAAAGCTAAAACTTTTTAATAAACAAAAAAAAATGATTAAAATAGTCTTCTAAGTAAAGAAATCTGAGGAACACATCAAAAAAATCTTTTTTTAATTAAAATGATGAAAAGATTTCGGATAAAAATATCTTGAACAGAAATAGAAGCAGATTTAATCTTTCCCAGAGCACCAAGTCGGAATTAACATAAAAAGGCGCTTTTGAAACTTCGCTTCATTTATTCTCTTTAAAAAGTTGTTTCTAAATGGAGAGATACTTTGTAATATTGAGCTTTCCGCGCCTACGTTTTTCAATGACAAAAGAAGTTTTAAAAATAACTTTCTTTGCATTCACTTTTGCAGTAAAAATTAAAAAATATGCAATCCTGAGTATTTTTAGAAAGTCATTTTCTGACTTTAATAGGAAATTAAAAATAGAATTTAAAGTAAAAAAAAGTTATTCAAAAATATAACGGAACATATGAACTCTTTAAGATGAAGCTAATAATCTTTGAGATTAAAAATATTATGATAAAAATAAAAGCACGATGAGCAGTTCTTGAAAAAGTTTTGCTTTTAAAATATTTGGTTTTATTTTCTTTGTATAGTATTTTATTTACTAACTACATTTTTACAAATTTTAATTTATATTCGGCTTTCATATCCATAATAGCTTTTAAGCAAAGTTTAATACTTTTAATAACAAAATTCTTAAGTTTAAAGAACTTATATTTTAAATTTCTAAAATTAAGAATAAAATATATCAACATGTAACTTGGTATTTTATTTTAATAATACATTTGTAAGAACATTTATGCTGTGTTAATATACGTTCCGAAAATTATGAAATGTTCATTCTTTAACTTTTTACATTTACATTGAGTTTGTCAATAAAGAAAGGTATATATAAATACATCCTTGCTTTGTGTGAAGAAAATTGCAATTAAGTTTTTCAAATGGAAAAAAATAACATTTTTCAATAAAAAAAATTTATTTTAGTTTTTTTCCTATTCTTTAAGCTAAATAAAATTTACTAAGAAAGAAAAAAAATAAAATACAAGCAATTTCAAAATAAATACTTAGTTTAAAAGAAGTTCTTCAACATAGCTTAAACTATTATAAAATTAGGAAAATAATAAAGAAGAGAAATCGTTATAGTTTTACATAAGAAATATTCTTCATAGATAGTTCCATTAAACAAAATTAAAAATAAATAATTATGAATCTTGTAACCTTTTTTCATATGTCTTTACCAACGGTACTATGTTTCATCATTGCACTTACTATCTCTCTGACAGTCGTTTCAGGAAATTCATCAATCAAAGAAGTACTTAAAATCTTATTTTTTAAATGTAAAATTACTAAAACTACTTTTTCTCAAGTCAGTAATTTATGACACAAGTTTCTTGTGTAAGTAAAAAATGGGTCATAAGTTGCCACAGCAACAGGATAGCAACAAACCTTGGTCTGACAGGTGTTTCTTACAGGGATTAACAAATTGAGAGAAATTATATATATAATTTGATATGCATGTATGTTCTTTATCTATATTTAATTCATTTTCCCGAGAGTTATTATATAGGTTGTCCAATTTCTAATTAAACTAAATATGTTAAGTAGTCCCCTTATATATAAATACTCTTTCAAAATTTTAAATTATAGTAATTCTACTATTTACATTTATAATAAATGTTCTAAAGGTGAAGAGGTAACTCATTTATGTTTTAAAATAATATCAGAATATTACAAAATACTAGAAATAGGGCTCAGAAAAAAGTCCGATAAATAGGCCCTTTAATTATTAATTTAATAAGAAATCATATTTAAGTTTTAAAATACATAAAAAACAAAGGTCAAGTTATTTTCGTAAGATCACATAACATTAAATTCATTTTCTTCTTCAAAAGTACAACAGCCCTTACAGGCCTTGGCTGCCTCAACACCATGCCCTCTTTCCAGTGTCCACTATTTGCAGCATTCTCTGAAATTTTAATTTTCAAATGTCATTCAACCTTCTAGTCTTTCTTTAGCTCGGCTTCTTACAGGTTTTTTAAATGTCAAGATCTCATTGGGATTATCTTCCAAGCTTCTCCAAATAGGGTAAAGCCATCTAAATCTATTATAACGGATGAATTGTGTTATTTGTGGTTGCCGATAAAGCATTGATAGTTCAAAGATATATCTGGTTCTCCATCATCCTCCTTCATTTAAAATTCACTCAGGAGTTTTCTATGAAATATCTTTAAATCATCATACGTTGTTTAAAACAGTTAGAGGTAAAATAAGTTATGTCAATGTCTGAATATTGTTAGAATCACTGAAAAACAGAACTTGGCAGCGAATTTGAAAGCATTTTGGCAACCAAATTTTAAAGCAAATGCCGATCTAAATTGCTGAACAATAGATTTAGATGGAAATTTTAGGATATAGCGATTTACGAAAAAAAAGTATAAGTTATCACAAATTATGAACAAGTCACACTGAGCAAATAAAGTGAAGCAGCCCACTTTTTTTAAAGTAATACACTCAATTCTTTTTTTACACGGTAGATACGTACCCTAAAAAAATAGATGCAATGAATGGTAAATTTTGGGATATGTTCCAAAATTTTAAAAAATCCTGTAAGATGAAAAATCTTCACATGTTTTCCCAAAAAACCGAGCGAAAAAAGTAATAATGAAATCCACGTTACTTTTTTATAAAACAAAAATAATAATTTTTATTACAAAAAAAATAACTAAAATTAGTGTACAGTGAAAATTTAGTATGTGTGCCTGTAAGTACATACACAACATATAAAAATTCAAACTGAAAATAGGAATAAAAGTATTAACTAACAACTATACTCATTGCTACTTGACAACAAGCGTGCGCGTTTATTGCGAACTGGATGCTGCCGTCAATATATGTGTCAAATGTGTTTAGCACTACTGTCGGCTTTGATTCAAATGAAAAAAAAATTTCATTCGTTATTAAAAAAGCCACTGTTCGTCTTATTTCTCAAGCTGCTTATATGTATAATTCTTGATAACCTGCTACATGAAACTTAAACTTTAATGCACGCTCTATGTCAGGATTATAAATAAGAAAATAATGTTCCTTACTTGTAGCAAATTTCAAGCCCTCGCGAATTAAATCAGCTGAACTTCACCTTCGACTTTGTCATTATCAACTTCTTTTTTATCATAAACTGTCAAAAATTCGATCAAATCAACCTTATCTCAAGGACACGAATTCCCAGATTTTTTTGAAATTCGTGTAAAAAAAATTCTTTAAATTCGCGTACTGTATTATTTTAAAATCGAGTGAAAAAAATCATGTAAAAAAACAGTTGGGTGTAATTTGAATATATTTGCATGTGTTTTATTTGAATTCTTCTGTGACTCCTTAAAAAATTTATTAAGATCATTACATAAACAATTAACACGACGTTATGGATTAAAAATTTCCAATTTTTCTATCAAAAATATTTATTTAAAATAAAAAATTTGCATTAAAATTTTGCTTTTAAAAAAATTAAAAATCGCAATTATTTAACAAAAAGTAAGCTATATATTTAACAAACTCTCAATACTCTTTGTATATTTCTGTGAATTACATTTTGGTTAAGATTGCGATCTTCAAAACAATATTTCTAATGAGAGATATTCTTATACAAATATGAAACGACTACATATATATAATGTTGAATTAACACCACTAACACAAATAAAATATATTAAATGTAGAGATAATTTGTTTTAAAATAGAACTATAAGAATTTCTCTACAAAAAATTATATTTATATATTTAAAGTTAAGCGTATCTTTTGCATATTGAATTAAATCTAGTTACACTAACGTAAAATCATCTGAGAAGATAAAACATGACACGTTTAGCAATTAGACTTACTATATGAGTATCATTCATATGCTAAAAGATCGTATGGCTTAATTTTTTGTGTATACTGTAAATTTATTCTTTCCAAAATTGTTTGAAATTTCAAGTAAAAAGCTCTGTATTGAACTTATATATTTTGCTCTGATAGATAGAAAGACTCTGCAGTGTTTAATAATGTAAATGTATACACACTTTTTAACTTTTTATTTCTACTTTTTTCGTACTTTTGCTTAGTGCTACTATTCAGCAATTCCCATGCTTTAAATTTGCATTTGGGTCTAGAATCTGGCAATTACTTGCTTATTGTACTCAGATTTAGCGGGGGTTCTACATTTTTTAATGCAATTAATGCCTTTTTTTAATGGATTTAGATATTCTATCCATTATTTTCAATAGTTTTTGCTCAGTATTATTAACAGAAAGGGGGAAGGTTGGCTGGACCAAAAACATGTTCAACCTTACTTTTACCTAAATTATATTTTATATAAGAGCTTTATAATACTGTAGCATCCATATTTTTATATTTCAAATTCTATTATTTTTAATACCTAATACATCCTTTCTAAAATTTTATGTCTGGCTTATCTTGAAATTTCGATTTTTTTTCTGTTTTGATGATTTGATTATTATATATATATATATATATCTGATCTTAAGATTCTTGGGATTTATTAGTCTTCTTTTTAATTATTTACTGCTATATATATATATATATATATATATATATATATATGTAATGACATCTTCTAATTCTCCTTAACTGTACCCCGTGAAATTATTTTCTAGTTCTTTCGCCTCTGACTGTTATAATCTTAATCTAATTGTACGACTGCGTAATCTTAATCTTAATCTAATTGCTCCCGCTCATTTGCAGCCAATCACGACTCCTGTTATAAAAGAGTCGTACGACCTTCACCGCCACTATAAAAGCTCTGAACACACGGTTACGCGCGCTTTTTCGCTTCTTCGCTTTTTGTCATCATGTAGTCTGCCGCATCTAGTGTTTGTATATTTTGTGTGTCTATTTGTGATTACGTACATCTATGTGTCGTCCTTGTCTTGCTCAAATGTTTTCAAGATGAATAATAAAAAGTTTAATTAACCACAAGAGTGCCATTGCAAGCTCCATTCAAAAAATCCATCATTACTACAGCGTCTTATTACATATATATATATATATGTAATGACTTCTTCTAACTCTTTAACTTTACCCCGTTAAATTATTTCCTAGTTCTTTCGCACAAGACCGTTATAATCTTAATCTAATTGCTCGCGCGCATTTGCATCCAATCACGACTCCTGTTACAAAAGAGTCGTACGACCTTCACCGCCAGTATAAAAATTCGGAAAAGACGGTTACGCGCTCTCTTGTCTCTTATTCTCATCATGTAGTCGGCTGCAGCTACTGTTTGTGTATTGTGATTTGCAGCTACTGTGTATTGCAGCTACTGTGTGTTTATTTGTGATTACGTCCATCTATGTGTCTTCATGTTCCGTGTTTAATAAAGAAGAATAGCATTTCCAAGACTGCCTCTTCCATAATAATGAAAATTCTCAACATCAACCATATAAGGAAATACCAACACCGGCCACGCTATCAAAACCTTTACTAAATCCGTCCTCATCGTTATATATATATATATATTCTGTATTAAAATGTATATGAAATGACAAATGTTACAAGTTTCACTAATTGGATTGAAATAATTACTTGCTTTCAGCCTTAACTGAAAATAAATGCATTTAGCAACTATAAAGACATTCTAAGATATCGTTTCAGACATATGAAAACAATTAATGGTAGTTAAAAATTGGAAATTCAACGGCTTTTCAAAATACTTAAACCTCCAAAATATTTTAAAGACAAATGGCATCCAACGTCCGCTCTCCTTTTGGAATCCCAGGAATTTCCATCGAATCCAAACCGAAATATTAAATTGCTCATGCATTTGTTTTAATATGTCGTTCTAAATATCTTACCAATCATAATAGCTATGTGAAGCAGGAAATAATCATTTACTAAATGTAATGGGGACCAAATTCAATTTTAATGGTTCCATTATACAGTCTTCATTAATCTTAAGCATTTAACAATTTATACATGCATCAGAAAAGTTAGGCAATGTGATTGTAATTATTCAATTTTTGTTGCTTCGATGCTCATTTTGCAAATGCAACTTTTGAAGGATTTAAAAATATTTAAGTCATTTATTATTTCAACTTTTAATTAATAAAACCGAGTATTTGGGTAATTACGATCCAACATATGATCAAACTAATGAAAACAGTTTAGTAATAAGGCGAAAGGCTTTGCCAAGCATTACAAAATTTACCGTTGTTAATTTTGTCAAATCTTACAAAATTAACAGCGGTACAATTTTATAATAACTAAAGAATTATAGAGCAATTCCTTGTTTACGAAAACTACATGTGTATTTGCATATTTCTTGTAATACTTTTAAATCATGTAGTTTTAATTTAAGCATCATTTGAAATGAGGCGATACAGCTTACTTTTGATCTACAAATTTAGTTTGCATTCCATCAAACTGGAGTTATACATATAGATAGATTACAATTACTTTTAAAAAAATACTTTGCCATCGTTTAACAATCAATTTTGGGGGATTTTTTCCGTACTTACTGAGCTGTCACATCATAATGTTTATCTACTATTGCTCAATTATTTCTTAAGCACTTAGTACTTTAAAATACCAATTTAATTAATTAGCTCTAACGGATTAAATTTCCCATAGTTGAGTATTTTATTTATGTATATCCCTTATAATTTTCAATGCAGAGATTCAAAAAAAAAAATATATTGCACGAAAAAAATTGCAGTAAATCATAATTCGGTATATAAAGGGTTAAGAAGAAGAAAAACATTTATATGTACTACTTTATATCAATATCGCATGTAAATGAATTTATAAAACATTAATACATAGCAATTCTACATAAATTTTCATTTCTCTTCTGCATCATAATATTTTAAATGCAGATGGTCAACAAGGAAATTTAAATCCAGTTAATCCAGTCGTTAAATAAATTTTAGAAATACATGTTTTTAAAACAATAACAAAGATTTTTGAGAAAACAGAACAATTTCTTAATTATTTTTAAAAATTATTTTATTACATTATTTTACTTTGTTTTCTTTTCTTTTCCCTTTTCCTAAAAATATTATTTATTTATTTTTAGACTATATTTTTAAGTAGATCATTTACAAAACATGGCTTAAAAATACAATCCAAAAATATAACTTACAAATAATTTAAAATTACTAAAAATAAAACTTGTAAAAAAACAGACCAGTACGAATTCCTCTAATTTAGATGCCATAGTATGAATGGATGTACAAACCAGTAATTTCTACGGCATTCATTCAAAATGAGATAACATGTCACCTTACATCTCTAACAACATTAACTACATCTTTTTTTCTTCAAATTTAAGACACACAAGGCAACATCTCAAATACTGATCGATATCTTTTTGCATTTTATTTTACAGCAAACCCCTCACAATCTAGAGGAAACGACCAATTTAATAAAATCCCAAGCCTCCAATCAACTGCATGATGCGAAGGAGGATGCACATCAAGCTCGAAAAGCCATCCATTGGAGCTGGAGCGTTATTAAAATGTAGGAACAGCCTCCTCCACAACACAAAAAGAGCCCATAACTGATGTTGAAAGCAGGTATTAAGATATCACGTCCCGCCTTCCGGTTGAAAGGAGCCTTTCATTTCATGAGAGGGCAAAAAGAAGCCATTAATTTTACTATCTCTGCTCATGAAGGTAATTAACGTACGACGAAAGAAATGATTTAGGGATTCCCGGTACAGGACGATATATTTTTAATGGTTGTTGCGTTTTCGTGTAACGCATGCTATGCTGAATAGGTAGTTTACGAATAGTTAGCTTTGCTTTTTTCCGTTTTGCTTTTTTTGTTGATGTTGATGCTCATTTTTTTCTTTCAAATTTTACGGTTGTGTTTAAACGGAGTTTGATAGGAATTGGAAAAAAATAGCGTCCGATATTTAAAAATGTAATCATTTTTTTTCCAATGGAATTGCGAGTTAACTATTCAAGGATATTTTTATCACCTTTGCTTATAAATAAAACTTTTTAATTAATGAATATATTTTTAACGAATTCGAATTAAATATTGTTTACTTGGTAATATGTTGGCAATATGGCCTCAAAACTACAGGGAAAACCCATACGTAGTGTCTATATAGATGTAAAAAAATGTTTTTCTAAAAGGATTTGTTAAAAGTTAAATGAAAAATTATTAAATTAATATATTTTATTAATTAAGTTTGTGGTGGTAAAAATTAAGCATAAATATTCATACACTAATTAAAGCGAAAATTCCACCGATTTTCACTTTATGTATAACTTATTCAATTACACACCAATTCTTCATTAAAAACAAATATCAGATTTGATTAAGATTATTTTTGATTAAAAAGAACGAGAATCACACAAAAACTTTTCAGCAAGAAATGTCTTACTTTTGGTTATAATCATTTTTTTGGGTTATAACCAAAAATTGCTTATGATATTACATCTTTAAAATTGAAAAACTATCATCAGATATGAGCGAAATTAAAAGGCTAATATTCCGTCCTGTAAAAATACAGAAGATATAGTACAAGACATATAGATTGTAAAACTGAAAACCCAGAAGGCATTTTTTCACACATATTTGAGGCACATTTTCAGGTAGAAAATTATTTCGATGTTTATACAAGTAAACGCATAGATTAATTTTCCATGTTGGATCCTTAAAATTATGAAACTTTTTATAAATCTGTATTTCTCCTCAATTTAATGTATAAAGATAAAAATTCGTTCAGCACCAGAATACTAGAAATGAAATATGAAACTCATTTTTTTTGTAGTGTTGCCCAATTTGAGTCCACAATCTCATCTATGATTTCATACCATGATATTGTATCAAAAATGAATCAAATTAGCTCTCCAAGGCCATTCGCAAGATTAATGGGATCTTGAAATAAACAAGAAATTCCATTATGTAAGGTCCACTGCTTGTAATTGGAAATCTCTATCATGCAGAAGACAAGATGCCACTTAACTCTACTACCAGTTAGACATGCGGAAAAAATTCTTCTTTGAGTCCCTCTGAGAGATCTTTCTTTTTCTAGAAGATCTCTTTATATATAAGTAATCACTGTGTATGTGCTCTGACTGTGAGACAAATCATGACTAAATTTTTTGCTTTGAACTCTGCTATATCTCCTCTCTCTCTCTCTCTCTCTCTTTCATTTGAAAAGTTTTAAATCATACATTCTAACTTTAATTAACTTGGTTTAAATTTCATTTTATTATAAAACATTTTTTTTTGTTATTCTTATAATTTTATAGTAGAAAATTTTTTCTGTATTGCTCATAATTAAGATTTAAAATTGCTTTAATTGTCTGTAAGAATTTCTCCAGATTTACCTCCAGAAGATTGTACCGAAAATTCCAACCAACCAAGCATGGGAAAAAATTTATTTATTCAAGCACAAATGAGTATTACATTATTATAAAGCTATTTTTTATTTGATAAACTCAGAATATATTATCTTCTTAAATTAAAAGTTTGAGGAATATTTGTGTATCTTGACAGTATATATTCATAACAAAACAATAATAATCTATAATCATAATCTTTTTTTATAGATATTGTTATATATTCATAATCTATTATAATGGATAATATTATATTGATAAATGATATTCATAATGATAATCCATATTCGTAGTAAAATTTAAAACTCAGCTATAAAAAAAATTTTGGAAGCTTAGACAAGTTTTTTTTTCAAAACATTGTTAAATTAAGTGGTTTATATTTATGTTTCCTATTTGGTGGAGTATTTTCTATTTTTCGTTTCTTGAGAAGTACTTTCTAAATTTGGTTTCCATTCTTTAATAGGCAAAGAGAACCTTAAATTCTTTAATGAAAGTTTACTTCTTATTCCTAATTTTCCATTCCGGCACAAAAATCTATAAAGTTCAACGTGTTTGGAGAATTAATAGCATGCGATGTCTAACAACGTTTCTGTTTTGCGTGGAAGTTAAATTGTGTGAACGTCCTGTGATGAACGTCTTTACACGCAATCCAAATAATTCAGACTCCATTAAGCACTTTTGTTTGTTCACCCACCCATTCTCTTAGTTTCCGCACGCTACCGTACACCGAGATACATTAGAGAAATCAAAGTGTTTTCGTTAATTATATATAGCAAAGCAGAACTGAAAGGCTGATAATTCTGCGAACATTCTAAATCTTAACGTAGAATGAAAAAACATACCTTTAAATAAAGATCATTTAATAAATTTATTCTTTCTTAGGAAGAATTCTATGTTTATAAAATATAAAAATTTCTATTACTGATAAAATAATTTCATACATTTTCTCCCCCCCCCCCTTCCCATTCTATTGAGATCACAAATTGCAGAATATTTAAATACTCATAGATTGTGACGCATTTAAAATAAAAAGATAGTTTCATCTTTTATAGGAAAAGAGAAATTCAGGTTTCAAAGAAGAATTTAAAGCTTCATAAAATCTGAAAGTAATGCTATATTGTAAACTGTTAACCATTTAAAAATAGTAAAGAAATCAAATAAGTAAATTTTCGCAAGGGTAAAATAAGTAAAAATTTTTTAAAAAAACCAACACATTTTCTATGAGTTTTTTTTTTTTTAAATTTTTATTTTATGCATTTGTATAGACAATACTTTTCTGTTCCTTAAGAGTTATTTTATAAGTGGCTGATTTGTATAACTAACTGAATTTTTAGAAATTAAATCATCTATCTTGTTTTATCTTATTCCAAAACAATTAATGGCTCAATATGAATTTAATATTATGTGGTGAATAGAAACAAGATAAATATATCATGAATTTTGTTCCTTAAAAAAATGAATACCTTTGCAATGCAAGTTAAATTAAAGAACGATCAAGATATTTGTTACATAAATAATATCCACCAAATGTTAATGTTAATAAATATTATCCCCCAAATGTTAATGTTAATAAATATTATCCACATTTTGCATGCATTTCACTTTAGGTGTGAAATACAAAATACTTAGTATCTAAATATATACAGGGTGTCCAGCCTTAATATGACCCAATAGCTATTTTCCGAACCGTTTGGTTTAGATATGCATTTCCAATTTAAAAAATGTTTTAAAACAAGTAAAGAATGTTCTTACGTGCTTTTCGAACCAAAAAAACCCATTTAGAAAAAAATTACAAAAATTAATTTTTAAACGGTCCCCAGGTCCTATCCCTTATATTTAGGAAAAGATGCAGTACACAAAAACGAAGAAAACACAAAAAGTTTCATTTTATTACCATAAAAACTGGCCGAGTTATGGAACTTCGAAAAACCTATATTTTACCCATTTTTTTTTAGCCATTTTAAAGAAGCTAGAATCCGTCTCCAAAGTGAAATTAGTTGGAACTCTGCCAGGAAACTTTCACTCTCGCACATCACTTTTATGTAAATTCTTTTTTAATTTAAAAGCATACGTTAATAATACAATAATTGAGTACTTAAGAAATAAAATTTATTCTGCGTACGTGTAAAACATTGAAAAAATAAAAATATTTTGGAAGAAGAAAACTTTTCAAAAGCTGTTCCAAAAAATAGACTTATATGCTATGGCTTCAGTCTGATTTGCTGCGTTTTTGTTGATCATGACGAACGTTAAAAATCTGTTGTCTAGTCGCTTGCAATTGCATACATTCGTATTCTAATATTACGAATTCTAGTACGGGAGAACGTACTAGAGAACGAGATGTATACAAATGAAGAATACTGCGAAATGGTACTGTTTTATGTGCAGTGTAATCGAAATAAGAGAGAGGCGGCAAAACTTTATGCCATTAAATTTCCCACTCGAAGACATCATCTTATTGTACAATTGCCCGTGCTGTTCAACGCTTGTATAAAAATGTGAGTTGTCATAGACGTATTCCCTTGTCTCGAGTCACACCTCGAGCCTTCACCATTATTTAAGTTAATTTGGTCATTCTGATATAATAAAGCCCCTGATTCATGAATGGTGCATGATTCCACATTATGCTATAATTTAAACGGCAAATCCTGCATTATTTTGCTGCGATTTGTTGAATTTTTAATCTTTTTGGTACATATTGTACTTCTTTAATTTAATTTTTATTGTTTGCCATACAGAAATACAAATTTTCAATCTATGATGTTTACTACGATGTTTTAATATTACTATGATGTTTTTCATTTGCTCTTTCTGTAGATAGTAAATTACTGTTCTCTAAACTCAATTTATATACGACCCCCTTTTCTGAGCAACTCAGATGCTTCAAATTTATGTAGGCATAACTCGGTCAGTTTTAATTGTAATAAAATGAAACTTTTTGTGTTTACTTTGTTTTTGTGAACTGCATCTTTTCCTAAATATAAGTGATAGAACCTGGAAACTGTATAAAAATTTAATTTTTGTAATTTTTTTGTAAAAGAGTTTTTTTTGTTCGAAAAACACGAAAAAACATTCTTTATCTTTTTTAAAACATTTTTCAAATTGGAAGTGCATATCTAAATCGAACGGTTCTGGAATTAGCTATTGGGTCACATTAAGGCTGGACACCCTGTGTAATGAAAAACGGAAACAGGTATCACAGGTTTTTAAATCATAAACCCGAAACTTGTTCCTTTGTTTTCATTAATTTTATTATTTCTTACTCCTATTTATTCAAAGATTTAATATGTTTTGTATTAAATACCCAATACACATTCCTCACATTTTACGGTTATTAAATGAATCAAAATATTCAATAACCGCAAGAAAATTCTTACTTAAATATCCAGGAATCCTTAAGAGCATTAACAAATTCTAAATATAATATGGCTTTTGCCATTAGCAGGTCTAACATAACCCCTTAATTTTATGAATGTATTTAATGTAATTAATGTCGCAATTTTATTATCAGTAGAGGGAAAAATGCAAATTTTTTTTTTAACTTTCCAAACTTGAAGGAAATTCTAATAAAATCTTATCTGTAGAAAAAACAAATACTCATAAAATTATTATAATCAATACAACATTTCAAAAAAGTAACGAAAGTAATTTTAGATGCTTATTATACTCAAAAAATATATTCATAGTATACAATAAAAACAAAGCGAAAAGAGTGAAAAAGCATATTAAACGTAAACCTACTGTTACGACTGTTAAGTAATTAAAAATGAATTTTAAATACCAATAACTTAAAATTCTTAGAGAGAGCTACGTAACAAATTAAACTCATTCAGAAAAGCATTTACAATCTTATTATAATGTACAATTTAACTAATCCTGTATCGAAGTAAAATATATTGTTATTGTTACATTGTGTGTGAGGTAAATATGAATACATACATTCAGTTAAGCAATTAAAATTAACAAACATATATAATTTGCATTTATTAAAAGTTTAATAATGACCTTTCTAAAAAGTTTTCAGGAAGTTTGGGAGAATTCAAACAAATCCTCTTTACTCGCTTTTTAGCTGTTAAGCTTGAATTGTTTAAGAATAAATTATGCTTAGTAGAATTAATTTGACTGCGTTTAATTAAGTGGTTTAGGCAGAACGAATTAAATGATTTTAGGTTAATTATTATAAAATGTATTTCACTCAATACACGAGCGGAAATTGAAATTGTTGTACTGAGAAAAGGATTTGTAGAAATTTAATAATATTTGTAGCAAATTATCCACGTATGAAAGGAATTGCGTGATCATTATTTAGTCTTTTATTGTAAAATATTGTCATATTACATTTCGTGAACTATATGTATGCATTGTATTGTTTATTATTCGTTGAGCGATGTAATACACAATGTAGTTTTTTTTATGATTTCCCCGGGCCACATTAGTCATTAGGCATAACAATTTGTAGAACTCCGCATACCTAAATAATTACTGACTTTGTGGAGGGTCGAGTAATTGAGTCAGATCCTTACGAACAAATTATAAACTGACTGTTGGGCTCTAGGTTGCTTTCATGGACATCCCTCTACTTTGCATTTCATTGACTCAATTTTACTATCGACGAAAACTAGGTAGTGTACTGAAAAACGTAAATGGATAGGCAAATGGCCCACAACTGTGTTCAGCGACAAACTCGATTATGTTTAGAAGGAATGCGAACACGATGCACTGATGAGCTCACTAAAAAGCATCAAATGAGAAGGATGATGCCTGAGTTCCACCCTGTAACGATTCCCACCACATAGCTGTGATAATTTTATTATTTTTTTTTGTGTATATCATCTCCACGTGCATTGAACATCTGCATCCTTAAGATATTGCGCGGTCATGTCTTGAACCTCACCCCGGCAACCTTTGACACCACGAAGAAACCTGTACTTCACCCTTGAACCGGATGTAACTCGAGGATAAAGGTGCCAGCGACTACCATTTAAAAAAAACCCTAGAGAGGACAGAGAGAGATAGACGGGTGAAAACTTTCGTAGAGACGAGACGTGAGCTCCTCCCTCACAAACAACAGAACTTGGACTCTAATAACTCTAAACAATATTTTTAATTATTTCAATGTACATACTTTAATTAATAGCTGCGACGTAAGTAAACTAAATATTTAAATTAATAAATATCACGCTACCTTTATTTATCTCAAAAGTCATACACACCCTGTCCAAACTACTACATCACGCCAACGGGAGAGCTCTGAGCTTCGACAAATTTGAAGTGCATCAACCCATCTACATGACAGATCTTTAGTGGCACTAGGACTCGAACTCATGACGCCCCGACCGCGAGTTCATGACCTTACCATTCAGGCTACCACGGCCACACGATTCTGCTTTGAGTTGAGTTGAGTGATAATGGACAATGTGTCAGTCACCGTTATGCAGTACAGCCATTGGAAGCCATAATAAAAGTGTGACTAAAATAAATAAAGCTAAAAATTGTAAATGATAACATATTAAGTTGGAATATTCTACATTAATTCAGAATAACGACCATTCATTAACTGAAAGTGTGTGTGTGTGTGTGTGTGTGTGTGTGTGTGTGTGTGTGTGTGTGTGTGTGTGTGTGTGTGTGGTGTGTGTGTGTGTGTGTGTGTGTGTGTGATTCTTTTAACTGTTATATCTGTAAATAATTTTAATGGTCTTTAAAACGTGCGTGTGTATATGCGGATATGAATATCGAAAAAAAATGTAAATTTAATGATACTGTTCACATTTTAAAAAATCTAACTTATTCAATATTTTAAAATATACTGAAAAAAGGGACACATATGAGGGAATAATTACTTTTAAAAACTTATATCAACCATCGTTATTTTAGGGTAAATAGATAAAAAAAAATAACAATAAAATATTTCCTTATTATTTTTTTTTGTTTTGTTTTTTTTGCAGTAATATCTTTTGTTGAATAAACTGAGCATCAACAGACTAAATAAATGTCATGAAATACGAAAACAAAATAGTTTATGTGTTTTCAAGAGGTTTTCCGAAACAATAACAAATAAATTATTCAGTTAACTATGCCACTAGTGAATAAAAGTGCATTGATTTTATTGATCACAAATTGTTAAAATAAATTAGCTTTTATTACACATCATGAAATACAATGCAGAGTTAATAGAGATTCAAAAACAAAAGATTTATAGATTCTGAATAATTTACTTTCTGTCAAGTCATTCATTTGGTGTTACTTAAGTCCTACTTTTAATAGAACTTCTCAAATTAAACCTTATGAAAGAGATTTTTTTTTGTGATCATTTTTTTAGTATTTATCGCATAGATATCTGCGTAAAACTTTTTATACAGAATGAATAACACAAAATAATTTTATGAAAGAATCCAATTAGTGTTCCTCTCAAACCGCTGCCGAAAATAGCCATCTCTGAAGTGTTCGTAAATATGTATACACATCACAGTTTCAGAAAGTTTTGACACTAATGATGGAGGATATGTCGAACGGATCACGTAAAAATTAATGAGGTTTTAACGACTTGTTATAACGACTCTCTCTTCCCCGTTACATGTAGTAGATGTTAATTATAAATCCAACAAACAGAGCGCTTTTCGTAAGCGGATGTTAAATTGAACGGTGTCCTGGAGAACTGTATTTCGAAAAACATCAATTTTATCAGCCTCTATAATTATCCAAATAGTTACTAAGTTTCACTCAGCTCAAGTAAGGTATAAATTTCAAATCAAGGTAAATTCAAACTACATTAATTTCTCGTATTTCCTGCTGTTTTTGAAAAGGAGGTGCCACTACCAGAAATAAAAAAAATAGTTATCAGCAGTATTCAGAGGAACTAGAGAAACCTAATGAAGAAAGACTAAGTCACGTATGGCTCGCCTTGTAACTAGGCGTGCTATATCTATCTAAGTTTAAAGTCCTCACATTGACGTGGTGAGGTGTTCCTAAAATGGAGTGCCGTCCTTATTACTTACGAGGGGTGATTGATAAGTAAGGTCTCCAATAGTATAAAATTAGTTTCCTACACGGTAAAATAATAACAGAGTATCAGAATGAAAAAAATTTATTACTCTCACATATTTTAAACTCATTTTTCAACATAGTCACCGCTAACAGCTTCACATTTGTTCAATCGTTCTCTCCATTTCTTCATTCCGTCTATGTAGAAAGATTCTGGTAGGCTACGAATCCATTTACGTACGGCTGCACGAACTTCTGCATCCGTTGAAAAACGTTGACCTTTCAACGTCTCCTTCAATTTTAGGAGCAACCAAAAATCCGACGGTGCCAAATCTAGGCTGTAAGAAGGTTGTGGAACCACTGTGAATTTCAGTTTTCCCATGATGTTCCGTGTTTGTACACTGCAATGTGGTCTTGCATTGTCGTGATGCAAAAACAGACGTTTCTTTACGGTCTAATTCTGACGATGCGTTGCTTGAGTGAACGTAATGTTGCACAGTACCTGTCGAAATTCACCGTCAATCCTTTAGTCAGAAAACCACTTGCATCCCCCAAAAGAGGGTGAGCATTACTTTTTTTGCTGATATTAAAGTTTTGAATTTCTTGACAAACTGAGAAGCAGGATGACGATATTCCATGGATTGCCTCTTTTTTTTCTTGGTCATAATGATGAATCCAGGATGCCAAATTTCAGGAAGCCATGCGCAAACGCATACGCAGCCAACCAGAATCTTTCTTCATGGACGGAATGAAGATATGGATTGAATGATTGAAAAATATGTAGCTGTTAGTGCTGACTATGTTGAGAAATGAGTCTACAATATGTAAGTTTAATAAATTTTCTTCATTCTGATACCTCTGTTATTAGTTTACCGTGTCAGAAACTTATTTGATACTATTGGAGACCTTACTTATCAATCAACCCTACTTAACTGTGGTTCCAAATAACGTAGTTCATCGTCAATAGCGTCATATTGCTCCTACATGCGAAGTTAATAAGCAATTAGTCAATCAATAAAAATAAACCTAATGATTCAAGTTGAGAATTTCATTATGGCTGACGATGATCGAGACGAATTTTAGATTCTAGTCCTGATTCTACCATAGATTATTATGCAGAATAATGTAAGCCACTATGCATTAAACTAAATTAGATCTGAAATTCCTCATATGACGTGGTATGGAAGCTATGGAACTTTAGTGTAGTACCTGTCATCGGAGATTTCAAATATCGAGTTCCATCGCTAATAGCCCCAGAGAGGATTAATTTCGACCAACGCATACGAGTATAATATATTCAATTGACATGTTATTTTTTGATTGATGAATCGCATAAAGTATTAACTGTAATATAAATCTTAATAATGAGCTCTAAAATAAAAATATGCAAATTGGGTAGTCGTTTAGTTTTTTTTTTGTTTCGGATCCTTTTTAATTAAAAATACATTTAATTGTTTTATTACATTTTAAGATATTTTTAATTTTCCACTTTTATTTATTTAAAAACATATTTCTTGAATCATAAACAAGATACAATATTTGGGTTTTGGGTTACCGATTACTCTTCATGACCACCAACAAGTAATTATTTTTACTTACAATCAAGTCGTTATTTTTGCATAAATTCAGTGCCACTTTAAATAAATACACAAACCTGGTGAGAGATTTTCCAATATCCTGAAAACGGTTATCTTTTGACGGATTGTCTGATTGAAATTTTTGTTCTTGTGACGTTTGAGATCAATAAAGGTAATGTAATATTTATTAATTTGAATATTTAGTTTATTTACGTCGCAGCTATTAGTTAAAGTATGTACACTGAAGAAATTAAAAAATATTGTTTACAATTAATTATTAGAGTTCAAGTTCTGTTTTTTGTGAGAGAGGAGCTCACGTCTCGTCTTTACAAAAGTTTTCAACCGTCTATCTGCCCTCTGTAGGCTCTTTTTAAAAGGTAGTGGTCGGCACCTTTATCCTCGAGTTACATCCGGTTCATGGGCGGAGTAGGAGGTTCATCGTGGTGTCAAAGGCTGCCGGGGAGATGTCCAAGACAAGACCACATAATATTTTAATGGTGCAGATGTTCATTGCACGTGGTGATCATATCCACAAAAGGAGCCGATTTACAGCTGTGTGGCGGGAAACGTTGCAGTTCTACATCTAAACCTTTCCTACAGTATCATATTTGGTAAAATCGGTGGGGAACATTTTTTCTCTAATCAGATATAAAAACTAAGAATTTAAAAGTCATTTTGATTAAAAAGAGTTTTAGATTGCAAATGTATGCATTTAGTAAATTTATGCTTCTTCTCGTATATTCAACTATACAGTCTTTGCTAAACAATTTTACGCACAAAAATTGTTGTCAAAATCCAAAAAAATTTATGTATGTGAATGCAGCATTGATATAAGTAAGTCAAAGTAACAGGTAATTCATTACAGAAAAAAATTATAAATAAATGGAAATTCTAACACTTTAATTGGCAACTTCTAGCATGATTACACTGCGATACGAGTGGTTATTAAGACAAATAGATCACGTATGATGTCCGACATCCTATAACTCCACAATTGATATAAGCATACCTTTTAGTTAAGCATACCTTTAGTTTTTTAGTTTTAGATCTAGCTTGCCGTATAAAATGATCCCAGACATGCTCGATTGGTGACAGATCTGGGGATAGGGTCAGCAAGGGAAAGATAGCAACGTGTTGGAGAAATTCTGTTAATGCCCTTGTTGTGTGGGGCTGAATACTGTTCTCTTGAAAAATGCATCTTCGAAGCCTTGCCATGAATGGCAACATATATGGCTGAAGGGATATCCCGAACGTACAGCTGAATTGCAATGATACAATAGATCAATACTACGTGTCGTGAGTGACAGTATTCCCATTCCATTATATTAGTTGTTACTGTTTACTTCTGTAAAGCGTGAGAGTGAGACACACTCTACTGGACCTCTATCATACGTACGTAGTTATCATTGTTGCCCAAACTAAAGCTTAATTCATCATTGAAGACAACCTGCTTCCATTTGATGCATTTCAATCCCACTAAGTGTGAAAAAATCCAAACGGAGTCAATGATAAGTGGTTGTCATTGTGTGGCAGAACACGTAATGGGACAGGCTTCTCACAATGATACGGACAGTCTGTGTCCAGATGCTAGACAATGAGGCAGTTACTGTTATGCGAACGTGCCAGGTAATGTGACAATTTTCTCTGCCTATTGGTCTGATGGGGGCATACTGAACCTAACCGTCTTATATTTAAATTCATTATTTTTTGGTTTCAATATTTCATTGGGGCCGTGGATAGCCTAGTTGTTAGAGCATCGGTCTCCAGATCGGAAGGCCTGGGTTCAATGCCCGATGCTATCAAATATCCGCCGAGTACACACGGAGAACATGCTCGCTAAATCAGTGGGTCCGAATGGTGTCGCCATCTATCGTGTTGTACCGAGCAAAATCGTACTGTCACCTTCATGGGGCTCAAGGCTAAGGCTAACGACAGGCGTAAAATTCTAGCCCTTAGCCGCGATGAATTTCGCGGACCTTGATCCGATGTTACTGTCGATCAGGTGGTATAAGCAACAACAACAATATTTCATCGCAATTAATTGGAATAGCCTAGATGGAAAGCGAGTGACCGAGCGCTAGATTATCCTCTAGCGCTCTTCTATAATCTCACTGATTTTTTCCATCTCTGACCGCTGATCATATTGTCTTCGAGAAGGACATAATGGCATCTCTAATGAAAAAAACGTCTCTCGGCAACAGAGAAGATACAGAAAGCATTTTTTTTGTCCAATCCTTTACATACCTTTTCGATACACTCCTTCATACTCAGTGCTTTATAGATATGGCTACGAATACAAAATGCTATAATGTATTATGTATTAAAAATCACGATGGTTGATATTATGCATTTGAATTATATTTGAATGAAATGACACTCTTTTTCTTTCATTTTCTTATTGCAGAAGTATTCTGAATTAATTATAAGAATCTTAAATCCTGAAAATGCAACTTTTAAGCATGGTTAACCATGTAAAATTAATACAAAATTTATTCCAATACTGAAAATTGCTTACCTAGCATATTTTGCATTGTATACAACAGAATAATTCCGCTTGTTATTTCTGAATTTTCATTACTATAGCAGAAAAAATTGGAAATTGAAAATATAAAATGATACTATATTTTTTTCCTGGAAACTGATTTAACAACATTTTTCAAATGTAAAAAAAAAAAATTTAATACTTTAACTATGTAAAAGAAAAGTGTGAATAGAGTAGGAATGAACAAATTTTGACACATTAATGAATGCTCCTAATGGAATTAAGCATAGAAGCTATCTAAAGCATAACTCCTTTTTTCTATTCACAGATGCCTTAAAAGGAAATGCATGAAATTAAACGATCATTATTAGTGTTATCGAAGCATTTTCGTGAGGTAATCTATCACAATAAACAAAAATCTAAAATTCTGTTTTTGCATGAAAATTTTTTTAAAAATACTGTTTTTATAAAGTTTTTTTTATATAAAAAATAGATTAAAATAATACATTTCTCTATATAAGAAACTTATTTTAAACAAAATGTTTATTTTGACCAAATAAAACGATCAGTAACTTTTACAAAATAATTATCAATAATATTGCTTAGTTGTAATATGAAAACAAAAGAACAAGGAAGAATTTCGCCAAAAGCCAAGCAAAAAAGCATAACTTTTCTGAATTAAAAAAAAACTTTTTTAATTTTAAAGCCAATATATTCTGCATAAAGAGGAATGTTATAGGAAATGCAAATCTTTTGAAAGTAAAATACCATGTAAGGCAATATATGAATCTTAAGTTATATACGTGCATAGTCTACGTAAATAAGACACGAAAAAGAAGTTTTAAAACAAAATTTTAAAAAATATACATTGAAATGCTTAAATTTTCATATACGTAGTTAACTATAACAATTTTACGTATTATTTATTGTTTACTATATTCAACACAAAAAAAGAAATAACAGAGCAATGCATAATCACCTTCAATATTCCATGAGAAAAAATTACGACTTTTTTAAATTTCAACAGAAGCTCGTTTTTCCATTATTTACTATCTTCTACCTTTTGTTAAATCCAAAGTCACTCTAGATATAGTTTGTTTTAAAGTTTAGAACAACATCCGATAAGAAACTCTATCTACCGATGTAGAATGAGATATGTATATAAATATCTTTGTTTGGGTTTCGTACAAGGTCACCAAAACCATTCAAATTATTGCGCAATTGCTTAATTATGTAGACATTTATGGTCACAGAATGCGTTGAAGCATGTAGAAATCTTACATGAAGAAAAATTATCTATTCATTAAGATAAGCCAGCGTACTTTTGTTTCCTGAGTTTTATAATCGTTGGGTAAACAGTTTTACAGATTATTTAGAGTTTTTTTAAATTGAATAAGACGATAAAAAGTCTATTCTAGGACATAAGATGTTTTATTTTTTTTATTCTTGAAGCTCTCTATAAGGTTTTCTTCTACGATTTTTTGTCTGAGTTTTTATTTCTAGAGAATAATTGCAAAGAAAATAGATATAAAAATTTAATTTAATAGAACTTTAAGACTTAACTAATTAGTATTAAAAAAAATCAGGCTCAGGAAAAGTGGTAGCGATATATTTTATTAGGTTATCTAATAAAATTGTTTTCTTGTCATTTTGTCATTGTTTTCTTTACGTCTTAAAAATTGAAACAGAGATTTACTTTATTTGTAATGCCTTTTACCGTGTGAATCTTAGAAAATAGAATTCCATTAAAATAATATATAACAAATAATTATTTAGTGCCTAGTGGAATTTTGACTGATGATTTTTTCATAAGATTTAGACGATTTTCAAATTCGATTTCTTACCACTTTTTTTACTTACTCTCTTTCCCTCTCCCCTATTTTTTTAATCTTTGTCTTTTACATCAATTATAAATTTTAAAAAAATTATTGTTTGGCCTATTGTAAACATAATACCTATAACTTTATCTCAGCTATAGCCTATATCTATAACTTTATTTCAGTTTTGTCATAATTTATTAACTTTCACTGTCAACAAAATTTCATCCTACAGGCGTCTATTAATAAAAAATCGACTTAACGACTTGAGATTTCATAAATTTTCATGTCATTTCAAAATGAAAATGGCTGCTGATTAAAAGCTTTCAATATAAAATTTTTGATAAAAAGATATTCCTAAAAAAACACTACAATTTTATTTATCATATTTTTTATTTTAAACTGTTGGAAACGGACACACATTAACACTTGTATACAATGTAGTAGAGAATAATGACTATATAAATAATAATTTTAAATCTGAAAACCTATTTTTTCCCTCATATTAAAGAATATCTTTCTAAATTACAAATATTTCTGTCTCATTTTTTTTATCTGAGAACGTTGTAATAGTATTCAAATCTCATTAGTTAACATTTCTATATATCATGCACATGTTACAATATCTAAGCTATGAAATTCATCAAAAGGCCATTAAATAACTATCAAGAGATTAAAAACAACACTTGATTATTTTTGTAGAACATCTGATTTAAGAAAAACATTTGATTTTTAAGAAACCATAAAAACCAAAAAAGGAATCCTTAACAACTCATTATACAATACATATGGGCTATTTTTTTCAAACAAGATCTGGTGAGTTAATACACAGGAGTATAAAAATGCCTCTTTGCAAATCCTTTTAAAGTAATTAAACATTTTAATGAATATTTTTCTTACATTTGAAATATTTGGATTATTAATTTATATTTCAGCTTCTTCAAATACAAACACACTCATACACATACACACACACACATATATATATTTAAATGGAAAAATTATTTAAATCAGACGTGTTTTTCTAACTTCTCTGGATACCATGCCAAGTAGCAAATATTTTGCATGCACTTATACAGAAAAATTCATTCAAAGAAAACTCTGTATAAATTTTTTCTTCTGTAACATTAATACATTTCCATTGTTCGTATACGTACTTCCCTAGACAATACTTGATTACGTGACTTCCTTACAACATGTATTCAATTCTCTCTTATGCTAAATAAATAAACAGATGAGAAGGAATTGCTTTACTAAGAAATATAAAAGAACTTGACTTCGAAACATTTTTTTGATTACATGCTGTCACAAAATCTTTCTTTCAATACAATCATTTTATGTCGCTTCGTGCTACTAAAAATATCGACTGGAAGCCCACAAAATTTCGTAAATTGAAAATGACATTCTAGGTAACAGGAAACCAATGTCATTTTTGTAGGGATAATAACCTCAAAGAGTTTGAGGTATATGATTTCTTTCTAAAGAATCGTCGAATTTCAATCGATTTTCTTCACGTTTAGTGTACCAGTGTCGAGATTTAATGCGTGGATAGATGTACAGTGGGTAAAAAAAGTATTGGCAATTGCGTATAATAGATCAAATTAGCTAACAAAGGAAATGCTTGACAATTTTAACTGGACATAACGAACACAGGAGGTAATAAACACACAAATCTATGAAACTTTCATTTTAATATGTCTTTTACAGAAAATATACAACAAAAACGTATTTTTGCATGTCAAAAAAGTATTGGCAAAATAATAAGTAAAATGTGAGAACAAAATCAGGATATGTTTAATACTTTGTATGCATACCTTTTGCATTTATAACAGCTTGTAATCTATTTCTCATAGAGAAAACCAAAGTCTTGGTTGTACTATTGGGAATTTTGTGCCATTCTTGCAGGAGTATACGCTTAAGTTCGTCTTTACACGAAATTTTATGTTTCCTGACTTCTACGTCCAATTTGTGCCATAAATTCTCAATTGGATTTATGTCAGGCGATTGAGGCGGCGTCTTTAACTGGCGAGGAGAGTTATTCAGTAACCACTCCGGGGTGAGGTTCGCTGTATGCTTAGGGTCATTGTCTTGTTGAAACACAAATGATGTTCCAAAGCCAAGTTTTTGGGCACTGGATTGCAAATTATGGCGCAATATGTCGATGTACGTACGTGCTGTCATAATACCATCAATGAAGCACAGTTTACCAACTCCGTTTGCTGCCATACAGCCCCAAACTAAGACGCTCCCTCCACCATGTTTCACAGCTGGTGTTAAATGTTGTTTTTCCAGTTCGGTATTTGGCTTTCTCTTCACATATTGTCGTCCATCACTCCCGAAAATGTTAAACTTCGATTCGTTGGAAAAAATAACTGTGTTCCAAAACTCATCTGATAAATTAACATGAGATTTTGCAAAATCTAATCTCTTTCTTCTGTTTCTTTCCGAAATGAAAGGTTTTTTTCTAGCTGCCCTTCCATAATAACTTTCTTCATGTAAAACATTCCGTATAGTCTGTACACTAAAAGTTTTATGCGAAGTATTAGCACCATCTTTGGCTAACTGGGGTGCACTTATTTTGGGATTTTTCTTAACCTCTTTGATAATGCTACGTTTCTCCCTTGCAGAAAATATTCCAGGTCGTCCACTTCTAACCTTATTTTCTGTGGATCCTGTCTCGTTGAACTTTTTACAATACTTCTGACAGTAAATAAACTCACGTTCAGTTGTATTCCTACAGCACGATAAGTTAAACCCTCATTTCTGAGCTGAATAAACATGTTTTTAACATTAACATCCAACTCCTTCGATTTCGAAGCCATTTTATCACAGCATTAACAAAATAACGTTTTAAAAATTTTGAAATAGCACTGCAGACTTTATACTAACAGGCTTTCTAATCAGTCTATAAACACGTGACCTCAACATGACAAAATTTGCATAACAATTAGAACTTTGCCAATACTTTTTTGACATGCAAATTTACGTTTTTGTTGTATATTTTGTGTAAAAGGCATATTAAAATGAAAGTTTCATTAGATTTGTGTGTTTATTACCTCCTGTGTTCGTTATGTCCAGTTAAAATTGTCAAGCATTTCCTTTGTTAGCTAATATGATCAATTATAGACAATTGCCAATACTTTTTTTACCCACTGTAGTTCAAAGCATTGTTTGCAAAATTTTAGCTCGAAAATAAAATTTAAATAATTTTTAATTTCCTAGATATTTTATTTGTTCTCGATATCTATAGAAGTGTTTCTGTTGTTTTTATTATTTCAAACGGAATTTTAAAACGTGGTTCATGAATATAAGATGTTTTTAATAGATATAATTCGAATGTGAATTTTTTTTTCTACCACAGGTAATTTCAAATGCCACATTTTGGATTTAATACAAACATTTAATCATGACTTTTCCGAAACAGTAAGAAAGTACTGACAGCTGCAATATAGTACAGCAGAAATTTAATCAAACATTTCTGATTCAGACATCAGTGATAAATATCCATCAAATTTTAAATATTCAAATTTATTTTATACTACATTCAATTCTGAAATTTAAAAAAGTATTCCTCAAATACCTCATCGAACTTTTTTTTATCATTTATTTACTTTGATATTCGGATAACGAAAAACCAAAATTTTCAATGATATTGTTTTTTGGAAAACCCTAGAGAAATCAAAAATTTTATTAATGACACTGGATTATAATCCATGGGTTATTTTTGTCTATTTTTGCAGTGTAGTAATCCTTTTGTGACAACTCATATAATTTCTTCTCTTATGTGCATTAACGGATTCATCAAATTAATTCGTAGCAATATACACTTTATAATATAAAAAGCAATGCACAAAGAAATAATTATCCAACTGGATCGAATATCGTTCGTTTTAATATAAATGTATTGAAAACAAAATGCTAATAGAAGTATAGGAATAGCGAGATACACGACTACTTAAGCAAAGAAAAAAAATATCATTAATGCGTTGGTCAAACTTTAGCCCTCATGGAAGCTATTATCCAGCTGAGCGCCGATTCCTTGATATATATATATATATATATATGATGTGTGTCTCCTTCCTGTGGATTACTCATCATACATTTTACATTTATCGAGTTAGGCGTGATCCTCAGACAATCGTAGACGCTTGCTCAAACATTCTCTATTGGGAAAAAATCTGACAATCGCGTCTGCCAGGGAAATGTTGGAGAAGCATGAAAACAAGCTGTGGAAAAAAGTGCCATGAATGGAAGGGCAGTACTACGTGGCGCATAATACTTACACATGTTGTAAGATTGTAATGGATGACAACCAAAAGAACCGGTTATCAAATGAAATGGCGCTCTACCATACCTCCTGGCTGTCCGGTTGTGTGTCGGATGATTGTCAGGTAAATATCCCATTTTATCCCATTCATTGACTCGATTCGAAATGAGAACTACCCTGGAAACAATTCTACTCCAGTCCGTGAGATTTTAATTTTAATGTGTCCGGAACCATTGCAATCGAACCTGGTGGTGTACAACGGTAAATGGCAGTCAACACAATGACCTCCTTGATCTCAGTCCCGTTCTTTGATATGGGTCCTATAGAATTGCCGTTGTAGACCTGGTGTCCCGGTTATACGTCTGATAGTTGATAAGGGCTCATCAGAGATTATCAAGGATTTGCCATCGCCGTTTGGACAAACATTCTGTTCAACCCAAATGCAATCCTACATTCCGAGCAATCCTGCATTTTGTTTGCCTTTCTTTTTTAGTCCAATTACACGTCTTCTCTCAAATAGTGGTATCCTCGCATGCTATTCATGAATCCATCTGCAAGGCATTGGTACAGTTCACATTAATCGACGAACCCACATAACCTTTCTTCTCTCCTTAGCACTGGAATGACTTCTGTTTTACACATCACCCAGATGCTTTGTAGTTATGTGCTGGAACTCCAACTAGTAAGTCATTGGCCACCAAAAGTTAATTATTTGCATATTCTATCGTAAGGTATGATCATACTCAATTTCACCTCATTTGGATAACTCCATCTTGTGGTGCATAACCTTTTATGCTGTAAGAATGTATTTGTATGGAATCAAATCTAGGTTATTACGTGGATAAATGTCAACAAGAATAACAGTAAGATTTACTAATCTGGGTTATCCATCTTCTATTCAATCCAATTTAAATGTATTCCTCACAGAGAAGAAAATCGAAAAATGAAGATAAAAAAAGTTGATACAACAGTTTACGAGGGCACATATTGAACTGGAAAACATTTATGTTCTCCTTATATATGCATGCATATATATGCATTAAGTATGTAAGTATGCATTTAAGTACATGTACGCATCTATGTGTTTATATGTATGCATATATGTATATACAACTATTCCCCAATTTACGTGGTACTTTTTTGCAGGACTTCACTTTTACATGGTTTTTTAAATTTGGGATTTAAAACAAAGAAGAAGGAAAAAAAGCTTTTACAGTTTTTTTTTTTTAATTCTGCTCACTAAGTAACATTAGAGTTTACATTTCTAGTCATTTACTAATACTATTCTATTCTGAAAATTCCATTTATTCCAATCTAAAAATGGAGATTTCCATTTTGTATGTACACTTGAACTTCCTGTTCATGGAATTTAGTACAGAAAATTTTTAGCATTGTGTTTTCCATTCGAAATTTTTTAATGTTTTCTATTTACTGATTAATGATAAATTACAGTTTTTTTTTGTAACATTTTAACGATTTCATTAAAATTTTAGGGGTTTTACCATGCCAAAAGAAATTTTAAAAAACAAATGAAGCAAAAGGTGTATTTTAAGAAAAAGAGGTATATCTTTAAAAAAATTTTTTTTTAATTTTATATCGTCTACGTAAAGGAGATCCAGATGTTACTATTTTTTTTATTTTACTCTTAATGAAGAAACAATATTGACAATTAGAAAAAACGAAGACTCTGTTAGAAAAACTCTAGCAGCTAGGTGATGTGTGAGTATGAGCGCAGCTTCATACATAAGACATGTCGTAACGTACAATATGCGACGAGTGAGTTAGTGAATATTAAAGTTGCACTATTCAGCTAAGCGAGGGTTTTTGGAAAATGACCTCGTAAACTTGAACCAAGGTCAAGTGAAGAGGACGACACCTGAGCTGGCACTCCCTTTTTCTAACTTCCACACCAACGGGAGGACATTTGAGCCTCGACATATTTGACGTGCATAGCCCCTCTGTGCGGTGGATCTTCAGCGGTATTAGGCTCGAACTCATGACATGTCAGCCATAGGTCTGTTGCCTTGCACTAGTTTTATCGCGGCTACAAAATATGGGAAGAGCATTAATGATTCAGCAAGGAAAACCATTTTAAAGCGAATTCAATTGATACTAATATAATTACAAATTAGTTTCATTTTACAATGAATGAATATTGCGCATTGTTGTTGGTTTCGATTTAAAAGGTTTTACGTATAAAAATCTATTTCGATTTACCCGGCTTTCTAATGTGTGTGAACCTATCCTCTATGTAAATCATGGAATAGATGTATATATAGAATTTTGCGGAGTTATGTATGAGTGCTTCTCATTTTCATACATAAAAGCATTGAAATCATTTCTTACTTAATTCAATACTGCAAGTTTTATATATAATGTTTTTTAAATTTGTTCTTGTTGTAGTTGTAAAAATTATACAACTACTTATTACAAATATAGTCAGTTAAGTATGATATTTGGATATCGTATACTTTTAGGGCCTTTCCAGAACTACCCTAAGGGTGCATCACCAAACTGCGCAAAAAATACTCTACTATCATCATAATAAAAAAACTAATAAAGTAATTCTCTACTATCCAGCTATTCCCTATATTTGAGAGTAAAATAAAAACAATGTTATCTTATGAATTAATTTCTAATTTTTCGTGCATTCTCACTTATTTTATAGTATCTGACAAGATATAAATAAAGCTCTATTTTGGTTGAACTATTTGAAGAAGATAGTGAGAAAACCGTAATAGTACGAAATTCAATATATATATATATAAACGCAGGCTGTAATTTCAAAAGTTCCTTCAAAATGGCAAGGAAGAATCCAATTGTTTATGTCTTGGCTACTTCACATTCTTAGCCAGGGATGAGTCCTTTGGGTAATGATCCAAAGAACAGTTAAGAGGAAGTGATAGTACTCTGACATCTAAGTCAAACGCTAGAACGTGCTACTTTAATCTAATGCCTCGAGTGAGCCTTCTCATCCTGTCTCAACAAGCAGAAGATAAGAGAGAGACATAAGGCAGAAGAAGAAGAAAAAGAAAGAAAACGCGTAAGAGAGAGAGAGAGAGATATACGTATAGAACGTGGACTTCACGAAAATGATATTTAAAGAATAGAACCATTATTTTAAGATGTGTGTGCTATTTGTTATGCTATTTTAAAATTTTCTTTAGTTCTAATTAATAAAATAACGAAATCTGTCTTCGGAAAGAAAACAGCGGAAAGAAAATTATAAGTAAAATATTTTAAAATTAACTGTAAAATATTCATATAGAACTAGATATATTGATTCACAAGGAATAATCAGTTAAAACAAAAAAAGACGTGTTTTTATTTATAAAGCCAGTAATGAAAAACTAGAAATCCGCGATTAGTTTTCTTTACAATAACCCCTAAGACATTGAAAATTGAAACATGTGACATTGATTTTCGATGTTAAAAATCAATTTTATAACATAGTAAAGCTTTTAACCATCTTTGACCCTCTTCCCCACCGAATTGACTGTTTCCCTGAATAAACTTATTTTCCTTGTCTCATCATAAACCTCTTTATACTGACCACTAATGCTCCGTGTTAGCCGCTTGTGTGAAGTGATTTACCTATTATTAATTTTTAATTATTATAATATATAACTTTGTTGATCAGTTGAATCTGTGTTTTCAACTGAGAAATTAATTATGAGTGAGTTTTTCATGTTAATTTTTTTAAGTGGAATCCTTTCTCGAGTTTTGATACAGATACAAGTATAAAATAGCTTACATTTTTCACCACACTCAATATAAAAAAGAATTGCTTAAATTAATATAAAATAAAAAATATTACTGCGTGGCATAAAATTCGGAAGTATTTTTTAAAATAGAGACAATTGAGATTAATTTTAATCATATAACAAATAAAAAGACGAAATTAAGGTTTCTTAAATATTTTTTTCAAATACAATGTTTTTGTTACTAAAAAGTAAATCACAATTATAAATTAACAATATTAGTAATAAATTAATGTCATTGGGGTAAAAGCGTGGGGTGCTCGATATCAATTGTTATAATTTCTTACTAGTTTTATTCCGAAATGCTGAATTATTGTAAAATGTAATACAAAGCAACCCGTGCTTTTACCACAATGACATTAATTTTCTCGTTAATCATTTTATTTTTATATTACGAATTATTTTTTACTTTTAAGTTCGATTAACTATAAAAGCGTGTTTTTGGTCTTTTAAATTATCATTTATTCATTGATGATTTAATCTTAAATGCGTCATTTTTTTAGAATCTGGAATATTCATTGGCATCCTATCAATGCGTCGATACGGCCTGGATTGCAAAATGTAGGATCAGCCAACTGAAGGAAATCTGGAAGAGCTAAGTTTGAAATATTTAATGCGGAAGAAGTAAAATATAAGAAAATATTCAATGGTATAAGAACAATTTTTGTTTGTTGTGTTTGTATTAACTATGGGGTTTTCACTTTAGGGTTGTAATTTAATATTTTAGTTGCCATATTTGAAAATGGGAAATCGTTAATCCTAATGATCCTGATCAGGACAATGGAACAAAATTATGTAATTATTGTACTGTCATCGGTCCCTTGACCAGTCTGATAATTAATATCACCTTTTAAAAGGGGTAAAAATTGAGTTCAAAGATTTCGTTACATACAGGTGAAGCTAATAAAAGTGTGTTAAAAACAGAACTAACAAAATTGACAAAGATTCCAATAGATATATCCTGTGCAGAAATTTGTGTTATACTTGTACAGAAGACTGTGTTTATAATTTAAAATGTTTTAATGAAAAAATTCAACTATTTGATAAAGTATTTTTCCTGATTTTAAAAAATATTTTTCACATATTCGAAATCTTTCTTAATACAATGATAATATTTTCAAAGGAATAAAAAAATGAAATATAGTTTGATAATATACTAATTCTAACGATATATTGGCACACGAGTGTAACCAATTATATATATTCATTCTCTATCTCAGTTCTATGTTTTGTAAAAATTCCTTCTTTATGTTTTTGTAATAAAATATTTTTACTAACAACTTTTTTTCCTTGTTTCATCTCTTAAGTTAAATTCTTAATGAAATATTGTTTCTATTTAATTACACAACTTAGCTGAAACTAATTCAAAATCCAAAAAAGTTTAGTTATAGTAACAATATGAAGCCTACGCTAGAACATCCCAAAAAAACTTCTTTTTTTAAAAAATACGATTAATTGAGAAAGAAAAATATTAAATAAACGAGAGTGTTCTTTATCAAACTCTTTAGAGAACAATAATACACTATAATATGAAACAAAAGAAATTTGTGATATACTTCATATCTTTAAAGAACTTACAATATTCGAATGCCAAAGGATTAATTCTGGTATTATTGATTTTTATGTTATCTTTGAACACAAAAATCAATAACAGAATCCCCGGAAGCATGCTTTTGCCATTGCCTCTTTTTATTGAAAACAACAAATTGGATTCTAAGAATGCTCATCATTGTTCTTCAACGCTTCGATAAATAAAGTTATTTAGTTTTTTTTTTTTTTTTTTTTTTTTTTTTTTGTAGGAAAGCTCTCTTTATTCTATATATTTCCTGAAAACGAACAAGAATGAAATTCTTTTTTCTAATTTTAATAAATAAGAGGGGGGATTTATGCCAATTATTTAAATGCAATCTTTTATTTGTCTTACCAAATCATTAGACAAGAGAATCTTACTTATTTTTCCAAATCCCTAAATGGTAACCAATTTAATTACCAAGAGATAAAACTTGAATAATTTTCATATTCATCCCCAGTTTAATAAATGAATTCAAAAAAAGATTTATTAACACTTAAAAAGAAATAATATTTAATAAAATTTGCGATAGAATATTTTTTAAAAAAACTATTTTTATATATCTTTTTAGTAACACGTTTTTCTAAATAAGCGATTCTGAAATAATAATACGGTAACAGTTTTCCAATAATCGATTTTCTATTTATTCCTTGAACTAAAAACAAATACATCAATATAAAAAGTGCAGAAAAAAAATCTTACATATGTTTTTGGGAGATTGGAAAACTATTTATGAATAAACTTTGACCCATTCAGGACCATGATCACATATATGTGATCACTTCAAGGAACACGGTTTTCATATTTGAGATCGAGTTTTGCCATTCTGAGGCCAATAATGATATCAGTGTGATCTTAATTTGAAATTCATGGAGTTTGGAATAATTATAAACTATAAATTTTGGCATATTTTATCACAGTAATGACTTTTTATAAATTTTCAAATAAAGTTAGGCAAAAAAGGAAAAAGCGCTTGGTCCTGAGAGGGTTAATCTATTTTTAAATTGATGTTACTATTTGTTTATTAATATACAGTAGATGTTTCGGAAAATTTACTGAAAATGCTTAATTTATCATTGTTATTTTTTCCCTATTGTTACCTAGGAGAGTAAAAACTAAATACACATACAGAAAGAAAGAGAGATGTTCTGATATTTTTATGTAGAGAGTTGTGATCGAAAGACATTCAGGAAGGCATGCTGATCACAATTATTTACTTATTTACGATGATTCTTCAAATGACACATTATACAGGAAGCTTTCGGACAAAACATGCAGGCAGCAGCGACAATACAATAACATATGAACGAAGCTTATGACAGACGAAAGCGTTTTCTTTTTTTTTTCAACCAAAGCCCCCAGCTTATGTTTACAGGAAGGAAGTTCCGAGACTAATCACATTTCTTACAATCTTAGCAAGGTAATTGGTCGAATCCATTGGGTGGCTGACGTAGCATTGTGTCAGTCCGCCGCAAAAATTTAACGACGCAGCACTTTTTTAATAGCTAAAGTTGCAGTTAAAACTGTATTCCAGTTCAGCGGATAAAAAAAAAAGAATTAAGTATCGCGCTATGTTCTGAACCAAAATGAATTAAAGAAATTTCCACTTAAGATAAATAAAATATAGAACCAAAAAAATGCATATGTATATATAATCATGAATAATACTCTAAATTGCTAAAATTCTAACTTTATCTTAAGAAATATATCTTTATCTTAAATTATATATATAACAAGACAATAAATGAGCACAGAAATGCAATAGCAAATTATTAAGCTTAGAACTAAGATTACTGGGACAGAGGACAGCTTCAAAGCATCAACCTTCCTCTTTTAAAGAAGAAAAATATACTTATAAAAATTTTATGTTGTATTTTCTCTTAGAGTATTACAGTCCTTTCTCTCTTAGCATTTCGTATAACAAACTGTATTTCCCCTTTTTAGTTTGTTAACAAAATTTTAGATGAAATTCATTTTTAAAAACATAAACTTTCATAATCTTACTAGCATAAATTAGTAATCTGTTTACTTAAAAGTGTGTATGAAATTTAAAAATACTAAAACAAATTTGTAAAATTTCATCCCTAATAGCCGAAAGTACCCAACAGTAGTAAACAACACTTCTTTATAAAAACTCTAACAACTGAGATCATGGGATAGCATTTAGACGTAGCTAGTACTAAGTGGGCCGTGTATCAAAATTTTCTTGGGGTCTTTTGTTTTGGGGGGGGGGCTTTAAAATTTCACTATTTTTTGCCAACATATGTTGGGGCCCCATTGGAAATAATAAGGTGTCTAAATTTTTAAAAAAATACTTGCAAGAGTTAACTAATATATAGTATTATCGCTATTTATAGGATAACAAGAATGTAAAAGAATGAAAGGCAACGATATCTAAGCAAACGTTTTTGCTCTATATTAATCTTATTTTAAAGAGATACAGAGTTATGAAATGAGAGAAAATTATTATAATTTCAATAAGGAGACTCCGTTCAAACGTCAATGTTTGCCCAAATGCACCCGAAATCAGTGCTTATTTGTACTGTTTGTTTACATTCATATAATTGAATAATTAGTTTTGAAACATAAAAAAATTGACACAAATACAGTAACACAAAGAAAACTTTTTGTCTCATTTCGTGCTTTTGGTAGATAATTAAACGAGCGGCGTGCTGTCAAGTGCTTTGTAAAATTCACTCAAAAACTTCGAAATGTACCTCAAAAGTAAGCAGTAGGAAACTTTGTAACTCAGCAATAGCCTTTAAGTTTCTCTATGGTTAGAAATCAAAATTCGATGATAGGAAAAATATTTTACTATTTGAAAGGCTTATCTGTTCTTTTTAAAAATTTGACAAATATACCAAAAAAAATATATTCTTTTTCTGGAATTTTATAAAGTGCTTAACGAAACAATTGGAACCTAATTTATACTCATTCCAACAAGAAAGAGTGGGAAATGTCCAAGAATGGTAACGAAATTATAGGCAATGACAAATGTTAAGAGATTATTACAGTCATTCAACAATCATTGATCACACATGAATGTATCTTTCATTCTTCACATTGCAAAAAGGCTAAGACATGCTCATTAAAAGTTGTAGTGGTGAGTGAGTGCAACGATTTATATCACTATATACTGTGAATTTCATATGCAACATGTAATCACCATGGCTAAGTTCTGTTCTCATAAAATCATAGTAGTATCTTCAAAGTTTTCTCCTTTTTTTTTTTTTTTTTTTTTTTTTTTTTTTTTTTTTGCTAAGAAAAAGTAGTACTGAGAATAGCAGAAAAAGAATGAAATCCGTGTAGGAAAATACTCCAGGATCGGTCTTTAAATATCGAGGGTATTTATATAAACATCCAAGAAATTTCAACTAATTAATTTTTTTTTAATTAAAAATTTACTATTTTCAAACATTTTGTAGAAAATCAATCACATTAATTCTAAACTGGCAACATTTAAAATGTTTCCACAAGTAAAAAATATTTCGCTGTAAGAATATGTTTATAAACTTGCATTGATAAGTAAAAAAGATAAAGGAACATATATACTTATTTTAAGTTATTTTGTAGAGTAAGTAGTAACATAAATTTGCAAAATAGCCGGATGGCCATGGTCTTCCATATCAGATGGAAACATAATATTTGTCTCAGAATTAGGGAGATAACGTTGATTATATCGCTATTAAATTAATCTTGGAGTGCTTAAGGACCTTGAATTCTCTGCAAGTATAGTCGCAGTTGCCATGGTAATTGGAAAGTTCACCATTTAATCGTCCGGTCGATCATGGGATAGAGACACCTGATCTTGTCTTCACAATATCAGACAATGCATTTAAGGCTTACGTATGTTTCTGATGACCTATTTCTATGGAACAGGGCTCTATTTACTATGCATAGTAGTCCATCTTGTTCTCTGATATACGCTTGTCACGCAAAAGCTTTTGATGGCGTTTTGACTGGCAAGTTAAATAGTACTTGGTTGAGTTTTGACACTAGATCCTTCATAACTTTTCTTACTCCTACTGTTAATTCAAGATGTATTAGGAAGGAAGGATAATATTGATTCATCTTATGTAATTTTTTTTTCTGTAAAAGCTCATTTTTCTTCCGCAACATGAAAATAAGTAATAAATGTAATTTTTTTTATAACGGGCTGACTCTTTTTCAATAAAATACAAATTAGAAATAAATTTTAAATAAAGTTCTATATGGGAACAAAATTTTATAATAGCTAATTAAATGTTTGAATGCTATCAAAACCATTTGATTAAAAAATGTCATACATCTATTAGTAATTAGTAACTTTGGTGGTATACATTTAACACATAAATAAATAACAGTAATTACTGCGTCATAATTTTTGAATACTACTTTTTTGGGGAAAATTTAAACACATAGAAGGTAGCAATTTCGGATAAATTGCTGTAGTTAATTAATTGTTTTATAGAACACATATACTTATATTCAAATAAATATATTCTTAAATAGTTTTAGAAAGTCGATTTAGCCACACTAGAATAAGTAATCAAAATAAGTAAAACATTAATAATATGTACCAGAACAGCATGCCCGCTTCATTCAGAAATATTTCATTCCCCCTTTAAAATTCTCTTTGATAAATATTTTTTTTATATCACTTTATTTATGCAGACGATAAATTATTCTTAGTCGACCACAGAAGTAATTTTTTCATTCTAAAACAAATTATCATAAAAATATAGAAAAATCACGAATACTTGCTTCAAAAATGTTTTTCAATATTTATTCAGAAAAAAATTAAGTTTGGGGATATTTTAAGTTCAATATTTCTCAAGTAATTTAATCAGATAATAATATTTTTTCGAAATCTTTGCTCGCATTTTTATTTATCATTCTTTCATATACACCTCGTACCTTTTATTCTCAGGAAAATATGCTTGCAAGAAAATATTTTATGTATTCATTTTTCAAACTTCCAACTCCGGACAAAGTCTCTATCTATGTTATACATAAACGGAGTGGCCACATTTTTATGACTACCCCTTCAGTACAATATTGGGCCATCTTTCGCCCTTAATACTATATAGATTCTTCTTGGCATAGATACTACGACATGTTGATAAATGGTATGAGGAATCTGAAACCATATTCGATGAATTGTACTTTCTAATGCCTTCAGATTGGATGGTACTGGATCCAGCTGTCTGGATCGATCTCATTCAACAGATTCTCAATTGTATTGGGATCTGGTGATTGTACAGGCGAACTCAGCAAGGTAAGCTTTTTGTCATGGTCTTCGAACCATCTGCGGGCAACTCCAGCTGTACTACAGAAAATATTGTCCTGCTGAATGCATTCATCCAGGGAAGGGTATACCGTTGACATAACAGGATGTACTTGATCTACGATAACACTTAGATACTCTTGGATATTTAGACGTTCTTCCTCACGAACTAACTGACCCGTGCAATGCTAAGAAAACATCCCCTAAAACATAATATTTCCTCCACCAACTAGAAGATTAGGAGTAATGCAGGTCATGCTCATGCTTTCTTCTGTTTTCTCTATATTTGCACCCTGCAATCAGTATGATGTAATTGAAAACACGATTCATCGGACCGCATAACCCTTTTTCAGTCATCTACTGTCCAATTCATCTACTCACATTGGAAACTGTAGATGCCTGTTCTTGCTCAAGGCCGACATTAGAGGCTTTCGGAAAGATCGTTTGCTACCATATCCAATACAGTGCAATGTACGACGAACAGTTCGTTCAGAGACGTTTTTAGTTGCTTCTTGATTAAGATTCTCAGCATTTTAGTACGGTCGATCTTCTGTTCGACTGGACTTTCGTAGTTTTCTTTTCCGAACGAGCATTCAGTGATCTGTAACGACCACCAGCCTGACGTTAAGACTCGGGTTTTTGTTTGATAATCCACTATCTGTAAAAAATAATGATTCTTGATCTAGAACAGTGATACTCAACCTAGTACCCGTGAGCCGCATGCGACCCACCAGGTCGTTTTCAGCTGCCCGGTCATGGCCCATTGCTCTGAGAAATTCCTTTATTTATGAAAATTTGGTGGGAAATTCTTTGTTAAAAAATCAAGTATATCAATTTTTCTTTTTGCTGTCGATTTCGTAGAAGTGCGAATTGATATTTTTTCTGATTAGTGATAATAAGCAACCGTGAAGTAGCTGCCATCTTATGTGTGGAACTAATTTTCAGCTATCTTTCATATCTTGCAAGCGAAAAATATTCGTGGAAAATATATTGTTTCAAGACGATTGGGAAGTTGACTATTTTGTAGTGAAAAACAAGCATGTTTCAGTAATTGTTTGATTTGTCACGAAAGTGCATTTAAAAAATACCAATAAAAAGGAACCGTTCAATGACACTTTTCATCGAAGATCTCAAGAGATGATAAATAGGCTTTCTTGAATAATCTGTACAACAGCAAAAAAGTGTTTTGTCAGTAGTAATGTCACAGTGATAACAAAGCACCCTATGAAATTTTTTATATCATTGGTAATCTTATGATGCCAAAATTGTGAAAGAGGAGTCTTAAATGCTTCCAATTTAGAAAAACTCAGTGACAAAAATAAAAAATAATAATTAAAAAAAGCAAAATAGGAGTTTTAATATTTTGATCAATTTTCACAGTTTAAATTTTCGATGTTAACTTCGTCTTAAAGCATTTCTCCCCTCCCCCCTCCATTAATCCTCATGTTGCAGCCCGCGTGAAATAGCTAACATATGTATGTGGGCCGGCACAAGAAAAGATTGAGTGCTCCTGATCTAGAGAATTTCCCAAATGCAGCCGTTTTGCTGATATTAGTTACGACTCTTCAAGAGCTTTCAATTATCCCTTGTTTTCCCATTTTTTCACAAGTAACAAGTGCATTAATGTTTCCCTATTTCCTCACTAATTTTTAACAGTATTTCGTCCTCTAGTGGCAACAATATTAAGTATTGGCCAATCTTGGAATAAGTTGACCATTTATATATCCCAAACTTTCATCTTAATTTTTATACATTTAAATAATGAAATGTTAGAAAATTGGAAAATTTTTAATTAACTTCGCAAAATTAAAAAATGTTGCTTTCGCTCACAGAAGAATTTCCAATTTTTCTAAGAGTTTCCAATAACAGTATATAAAATATAAACATTTTGCATTGTAAATTATCTAGAAAAATAGGATGTCCCTCAAAAGAAATTCGAAACCTTATGGGTTAAATTTTTTTCATTCTGCAAATAGAGACTGATTTTGCTTTTCATGCTTCTCTTTCTTTGGTTAATTAGATCCGCATTACTTTGATCTCTTAACAATTTCTCATTTCTTACCAAAAAAAAGTTTTGAAAGAAAAAAAAAGTGATAATATTCGGGAAGTCTGCCAGCAGGGTAATTTAAGCTCTTCCTAAATGTTTTATGGATATTCATTTCCTCCACAGCTACTGTCTTCTTTCCTATCTTTTCTTGCTATGTATAAACATATTCTGCTGCTTTTCTTCTTTTCATTCAACTTCTAATGAAGGCCATTCTTTTCTTCTAATTATACATGAATTCAATTAACATTATTACGTTGTAACTCTTTAAAGTTATTTTTTCCTCATTAAAATCTCATGCATACACGGAAAAGAGTTTTTCTTCACCATTAAATTCAATTACATTAAACACTATCACTACAGTATAAAATAAATTCATTTTAAAAACATGCAAAATTTTATAAGGTAAATTTAAATTTTACCTCATTAAAAAAAAGACTAATGGATGATTTTATATAACTTTGTTTCAAGAAAACGTTAAATTTTCATATTTAGTGTACATAATGTACTTCATGCATTAAGTCTGTAAACTAAACGAAAAACTCAAAATAGACTTTATAAGAAGTCATTTATTAAATTCCTTTATCCCACAAATTTTTAAAATAAAAATCTCTGCTACGAGTTTTAATATGCAAAATCATACACATAGCAGCTATTTAACGATACGGAATCATTTTTTGGATGGTACGCAATCAAAATCAGTCGTACGTATTATAATCAAACACACTACCATACATAATCATACATAAACCAAATGTGAATCATGTAATAATCAAACTTTTTCTGTAGATATTCGGAATTCGATAGCAAAATTATTAATTCTCTTTCTCTCTCTCTCTCTCTTTTTGAGAAAAACTTGAAGAACAATGTTAAAAATATTGAAATAGATTTTTTTTTCATTTACCAGTATTCCAGTAAATCAGTTAGAAACTATAAATGAATTCATGTAAATTTCCGAGAGATCTCAATAAGTATATATTAAAACTTTATACTACTAGAGGGATATGAAATGAAATGTTTCGTTAGCTTCAAAATATTTGTTAGATACTTAAGTTTTTCAATCTTTTCTTTGAAAAATAACGTCGTCTAGATGTACTACTGGAAGTATTTATCATAGGGAGTTTATTTTCTCGCTTCAATCGCTATTTACTTATCTCATTCATATCATTAATAAAAATACAGTGGAAATCGTTTAACACGAAACTGAGGGGACTAAAATGTTTTTTTAGTATTATATAAAACAATTTTGTGTTAAAGGATGTTGCAATATATATATATATATATATATATATGTCGCCCGGGAAAAATAGTTATTGCTGTACTCACGTGGTAAGTCTTTTCATCTAATTGTTTTAGCTTTGATTTTAACAAATTCTAGTAATTATTATAGGCCATAATATTATCGTTTTATATTTATAGATTATGGTTTTATTTGTAATAATAGTTAAACTCCTCTCTTAGCATTTCTTACTTTTCCTATGGCCCAGAGTATTGGCAAATACAGGTGAAGGTTGGCTAGCCGCAAAACTTTGTTTAAACCTGCAATACAAAATTTGGCAATTCCAAAATCTTAACAGATTTCTGTTTCTATTTCCTGTTTTTGATCAATAGTCTTAAGAAGTTCCATCTTCATTTTAAGCGAAATAGCAGTTTGCTTTCCCCTAGATCTCTTTACTATTGTACTCGTAAAAAATTCTTTTAAAATAGAAAAAAGCGAACCAAACTCCCCGATTTTATCTCACACTGCGATATACTCACCACTGAATTCCAAAGTCAACTGATGGGAGATGAAATTTTTTTGTGTAACGTTTGTAGGGGTGGGGGATGAAAGTAATTGATAAACAAAATTGGTTTGTGTCACAGGCTATTCCAATGGGTATTTAAAAGCCAAGTTAGCCTCCTTTCTACGTAACATGTGAAACCGCCTCTCTGGGGGGTTTCAAACCCTTTTAAATATCTCCTCGGCGGCTGGGGTTTTTCATATTTTGCTCATTCCCAGAAGAGAAATCTTTTCGTGCTTAGAGAAAAAATGCATGAAAATGCATAGTAGTTTGTTGGGCCCATTGTATTATATCGTGTTAAGGTATCCGAACACGTTCGGAGTACTTTTTAACAAAATAGCATACTTAAACATTATAAATGTTCTTTTATGACTCAAGACCAATAAATATTACTATTAAACTATCAAAATTTAAAATAAATTACCTGAATTTTACAAAAAATACAATTATAAGTGAAATTTTAGCAATATTTTTGAAAAACTTGAAAGCAGTTAGAGAAAAAAGTAATAAACATATATTAGTAAAGGTATTACTAAAAGAAATTAGATGCATTTATCTAGAAAATGTACTAAAATTTTAATTTTTTTTATTAAAATTTGAAAATTTTAGAGCTGATTGAGTAAACATTAAAAGAAATGTTACATTTTTATGAGACCATTATTTAAATAACAAGCCATAACTCAAAAAGTATTCATACAATAAGAAATATTTTAGTACATTCTCTAGAAAATAACATAAATATCAGGTTCAAAAAGTTTTATAGAAATGTATTCGTAATATTTTGAGTTTTCAGACTCGCCATGATAGATTTTGAGCAATTTAAATGCCCACTTCTGGTAGATCAAAAACCCACTTCCGGTTTTTCTAAATTTATAAAATTGATTGTAACTTGGCCTCTAGGTAGTATAGAAACAAAACTATGAAACATACTTTGTTTTGTTTCTATACTAAGTCAAAAGATAGCTCTATTCAATAAAATAAAAAAAGATATCTGTCTTGACTGTATTTGGTCATTTTCAAAGTGTTCGGATACCTTAACCGATATTTCGTCTTAAGCGTTTTCGCGTTAAACTTATTTTACTGTATAGAATTCAATACAGACGATCCGTTTTTGGAAACAACAAAATATTTTTTCTCCTTTGTTTCGTTAAATTTTTTCATATTTTACAATAGCTTTTAAGTTTTTCCATCAAAATATTTTTAATCATAATACAAATTCCAATGAACTATTAGGTTTTACTGCAATTAGCTTATGCCTCTTAGACAATTTTTAAATATTTTTTCAATCCAAAGACATATTTAAATGGCTATAGCAATAGCCTGAATTCATGACGGTCACATGATAAAGACAAACACGTGTTCTCCATTGAATTCAACTCTGACATCAAACTAATTGTGCTTGTTATTCTGTTTTTAAAATTTCAACTTTTATAATCAGGTAAAGACGTTTCAATGTTATTAAAAAATTTTCTTCAAAAATATTTTAAAATTTAAAAAAAAAGGTTTATTTTATGCATTGTATTTTTAAATTACATGTATTTTGTATATTATTTGCTTTTCTGCTGACAAATATGTACTTTTAATAGAAAGTTTCTGCAAGGAGTGAAAGTTGGCAACAACGAAGCACATCAACTGATTAGCTGGAGACCCATGATTGCTTTTATCGCGTGATTATGACGTTACATGAGTTTTTGAACTGATTGGCTAGAGACACACGGTTTTCATTATGACGTGATTGTGACATCACATGAATTTAACCCATGGATAAAAAAATCATTTTATACAAGAAGCGCTTAGGATAATTTGTTACTTAATAAGACCAGATCTCTTTAATAATAATTTCATTGGCTGCATTCATACTAAACCCAAGTTTAAACACAATTAAAAATATGAATTATTTTCTAAAAACTAATAAAATAAATTTGTATAATAATTTTAAAATGTATCACTACTAGAGAGGATAAATGAGCATTTCTAACTATAATGTTACAGAATACATCTTTGATTCAAGATACATCACTCTACAGTGAAATATCGCCTCTTGTTGGAATAAAAGCGAACGAAAGTGCGATTTTATGAATATGAGCTAATTTAATTTATTATTTTTCTTTTAAAAAAAGACTTAAATATGATTGTTTAAACAAGGATACCTAAACATAGATTAATTAATAATTTATCTATGTATTTATTGCATTTTGCAATCAAGAAAAATCATCGTTGACAAATAAAGTTTGAAGACATGAAGTGAAATTATATGAAGCATGAAAACATTTCAAACATGAAATGATAAATTTCTAACATAACAGTGAATAGATTTTTTCTGTAAAACTGAAAATCACACATTCAAAAGGATCTAGGAGCATATCTTTTTAAGGCCATTCCTATCCCCAGAAATTCAAAAATAGTATAATATATATTGGAAAGAATCTCTCCGAGGTCATTTGATTGAATAATCTCAGTTCTGAATAGTCTCAAATTCAGCCATTCTGATTACATATTCAACAAATTTAAGAAGAAAACATGAGGTTAGTTGCATCCAGAGTATTCTTAAGAGGCTATTTTTCTTTTAAAGCTATATCTGAAATTTAAAAAATAAATAATAAGAAATTCTCACTGAAAATGATTTAAGATCTGTTTCCTTTGTTCAATAATTTTATTTCAAACGGTTTATTTCGTTGCATAAAAGTTGATTCAAATGTCACAAAAGTAAACGTTTTCCTATGTTTTTTTTTTTTCAAAATTAACTTTCAGATTTCACAAAAACTTCACAGAAAGAATTTTCGCTTTAAAAAAATGACTTAAATTATGATCTTATGTCCTTTAAGTTAAGCGGATGTGTGCTTATTTATCACATATTATTAGAAAAATCATAACACAAGCTAAAAACAACTGTTCTGCACTGTCTTCAGTTATTTAAAAGAATGCGTCAGTCAAGTAAAAGTTGAAGTTGTACGTTGAAATGACCAATTTCGATCCAAAAATACATTTTTGTTTATTTTTTTATATTATTGAATAAAGCAATCTTTTGCCTTTATGAAACATTTATTATTTATTTTTACGTTACATAGAGGCCGAGTTACGATAAATTACATAAAATTAGAAAAACCGAAAGGAAGTTTTTAATCTACTAGATTTTTACATTTAAATTTTTCAAAATCTATCAGGGTGAGTCCGATAACTAAAATTATAAATGCATTTCTTGAAACTTTCGAACTTGATATTTACATTACTTCTAGGGAACTTACTAAAATAATTCTTTCTGTTGAATATTTTTTAAATTATGGCCTGTTATTTCAATAACAGCTACATAAATATGTCACACATATATTAAAATATTTATTCGATCACCCCTAAAATTTTTATATTTCAATAAAACACTACATTTTTTGTACATTCCATAAGATAAAATAATGCAGTTTATTTATTAAAACTTTTATGATATAAGTTAATTACTTTTTTCTCTAACTGGTGTAAAAAAATTTCTTAAAAAAATGATAAATTTCAACTTATAATTAGGATTTTTCAAAGATTCAGATAACTTATTTTAAATATTGCTGGTTAAGTATTAATATTTATTGGTAATGTACCGTAAAAAGGTATAAAAAATATTTTAGTGTGCTATTTTTAAAATAGTATTCTGAACGTGTTCGGATACCTAAAGAAATTACAGCTACATGTTGATGCTAAAATATAAAGATAAATCGATAACATTTTTTGATAAATGAATATTAAAACATTGAAAAGCGAAATAAAGATTAATGCTGTGCATCATAGACTTTTCAATTATAATGTTGTGTATTAATTTACTTAAATATTATGTTCTCGAAATGAAAGATTAGTAAGTAAATTCACATTCTCTGTATAAAAAAAAGCTGTTCTTTCACTAGATGTTCTATTTAAATAAAAATCACCAGTGTACTAAATTGTCTAAGGGTTGTTTTTAAAATAAATTATCCTTTTTTACAGCTCCATGAGTCTACAGTTACACTTAATGATGCAATTCTACTCTCTAAAGGCAATGTATCTTCTGTGCCTCACATTTAGAACGACTTCCTAATTTAGAGAAGTACAATCGTCACTGTTAGAAGGAAGGCCAAGGTTACATTTCAAACAGAGAGAAGAAAAGCGTTTTGTCATTCTGACTAAAAAACAGAGTATTGCAACTTTTCTGTGTCAACATCATTCTTCAATTTAACTGATCTGTATTCATTTGCACTGATCAAAAACATATTTATTTCGATTACCAAAATCACGTTCTTCCTTATGATGAAATGAGCAAATTTAAAAACTTAAGGTAAGGCTTAAAAATTTAGTTATAATGTATTTGAAAGAAAGAATTGGCGTTAATTTATATATGAAAAAAGGGGGAAATGTGCAAAACAAGTTTTTGTCATTATAAATTAAAATATTTTAAGTGCTGTAGTTGGTTAGGCATTGGCCTTATACGCCCAAGTTTGCAAATTTTAGTGATGCAAAAAATCGACAGAGTCCATGTCGTATGATTATGCGGCATGTTAAAGATCCCTAGAGTGTGCATGATTGGCTTAGCAAAATAAAAATTCCTGGCACAATTTCGCATCGTTAGAGCTCAGGTGCCTCCCTCTGGGGTGGAAACTGGGAGTCAAAACTACATTTGCGACAATTGGTATCCCCCTATAAGGTGCCACACTAAAAAGTGTTACCAGCTTCCGGTAAATTTACAGGTCTGCAATGTTAATTGCCAATCTACAGCCTCATTTGAAATAGAAAAAAAAATCACTATATAATGAGATAGAAAAAGAAACAAGATGTCAGAAGCATTTTACTTTCATACCATCAGTATTTTACAGTAAGCGTTTAATGAAAATTATAGAAGATATACACATAAAATTACACCAATTAATTTTTAGGTACATATATGTAATTTAAAAATAACATTTAATGGGTTTTTCTTTCTTTTCAAAATTAAATCTGCAAGCATATTTGCGATTTTTTTCAATTTTAAGACTATATGTAATACCTCATTAATAACAAAAAAAATTATTTTCACAAAAAAGTTTGAAAAGAAGACAAGATATGAAAGAGAGAAAAAATTGTCTTATTAAAAAAATGTTTAAACAAAGAGTAAGCCAGTGTCATATTTTTAAACAGAGAGCCTATATTCAACAGGGGATTGTTCAGAAAAGAATTATAAATGTATGTCAATCCACTGTAAGGGTACTCTGTAAGTATGACGTCAAAGCAGAGGAAAACATCAATCAGATCCCCCTGAAGGCGTGGTTGCATCGCCTAATTAATCATTGCAACCGCGATTTGAGTTTCACAGTTTGTGAGAACTCCCTTATGAAAGGGTTCCCTCAAGATCAACAGAATGTTCTACAAGTTTTAGGATTTTCAGCCTCAAAAATATTTGCACGATCAAATGTGTGAATTTGAAACTGAGAAGCTAGTGCTTTTTTTTATAAGTAATAAACTTAAACTTGGAACACTTTTTGTAACTGAGTTTTAAATGCTTCGATATTAATACATTTTGACTTAACATTTGTTTAGGAAACAATATGCTTAGTATATTATTTATATTAAAGAGTAAACCCAATTTCATAAAGAAATTATTCTATTTGAAAAATTATTCAATGTTAATATCATATTCTGGTTTGATATGTACTTAAAGAAGGGAAATATGTCTGTACATTTTTATTTACCTCATCCAATCAAAATTATATAATCCAAATCAATCAATTATATAAAATAAGTTCCTTATATTTCGACTAATACACTTTTAACACCAACCTTTTTCTAATTTTCAGGGGTAAAATACAGGACCCGTCCTTTTTAAAATAGTTTTTTTTTTTAAATTTTTGTGATGAAATAAAAAAAATAAACACATACACAATAGCCACATGAGCTTACGTGTAAACATTTTCCTATTTTATAAGTTTTTTTAAGAATTCGTGTTTTTAATTTATTTAATTCATAGTTTAAGTCATATTTTTTTTATGTGCAACATCTTTCCACTCGGTTGCTGGAGATTTGTAGGAGTGATTTCGTGAAAAGGGACGGAAATGTGTAACAGGAAGTAGGGGAAGCGCGTGCTATTTAATTTGACCAATCAGCGCGCTTGGTGGTGTCTCTTCGCTACCCTCGCGGTGAAGTTCTGTTTTTTCTCCTTCATTCAGGAGGGGCTCCGCCCCCACCCCCCTGCGGTCTAGGCCGTGGGATCTTTGTTTTGTTTTCTCACTTTAGTATCAGAGAAGAAGCTAAGTCCTTTAGCTGGGAAAGATATATCCACGTGGGGTCCACCTCTGTTAGCCATAAAGCCGCCAGCCTTTTTTATATTGTTAAATTTAGCATTTCAAAAGATTCTAATTCAGAAACTAGGTTTCGTTTGCGCTTGACTCTAAATCCACTTCGCACATACCAGCAAGTCTTATTAAGACTTCATCGAGGATAAACTTGCGATCCTTACGCTCAATTGTCAAAGTCTGAGGGCTCATCAAACAGATTTCGACGTTATTTCTCAAAAGTGTACGTTACTCATGTTGGCAGAGACGTGGTTAGATAATGACGAACATATTTCGATACCCGACTTCGATTGCTGCGTACAAATTAAACGACCAGATCACAGAACAGCTGGTGTTGCGATCTATCTCACCAGCTCAAAACAACTCAAATGTTGTGGCTCCTCATAGGGATATTACTTATTGTCAAACAAGTGGACCTGGTATTGTTAGTCAAGATATTGGGGACATATGTGCGGCAAAATGCTTATTTGAAAATGGACAAACAGTGATTCCGGTGGTCGTATACATTTCTCCGAATCGAACGATTCAAAAAATTAAAGATTTCCTGCATTTTTTACTTTTACCATATACCGAAGGTGGTTCTGCTCTTTAAGAAAAAAAAAACTATCACTCGCTTCTCATGATTTTGAGTGGTGATTTTAAAGTTAACTTCAGTTTGCCAGAGCCAGCCGAGCCACTCATAGCTTTTTTGAGTGATGAACCCAAGCTCGAAATGAACATAAATCGAAATGTTTGGACAACTAACAGTGTTACTGTTATTGACGCTATTTTTCAGCGGTTTTTAAATACTTTGAAATCACAAGTATATGAGTCATATTTTAGTTATCATAATTGATCATTACCGCTCTTCCCCAAATTGAACAAGAATAATTATTTTTGATAAAAAATTGCATTACTCCTTGTGTTAATTAAATAAAATTTTCATTAAAGACATAACTATTCCATAAAAAATTATTTCCAATCATACTCGATTCATTTTTTTCAGGATTTAAGTTGCTATTGGCGAATTTACCGCGATAACATGTCAGCTGTTACACATCGTATGCGGCTACTGTAAGGCTCGTTTCTTTTTTTTTTATCGAGACTGCTTTCAATTTTAAAAAAGTGATAAGTTACCGAGATCCTTAAGAAATGAAATACACTCATTCTATATATTAAGGATAATTCAGAGTTCCACGTAAATCGAACTCTAAAATAAATATATCCGTAAAAAGGCTACACACATCTTCAAGAATCATATGCAAATTGCAGGAAGCCTCCAAATGACAGCGATAATACATCACAATAACAAGAGTATAAGAGAGGGAGATATATAAGAAATACAGGCAAAGAAGTAAAATTGCTCGCAACCGCTTTATAGGCCTTTCAGTGCAATAACCGCATGGTTATGACGCAAAGGACGTATTTGGACGCTTTTTTACGTGGTAGAATTATCGGCCCTCTGGAATGTGTGGCCTTACACAGCTGGAAGTATCCGAGGAACTTGGAATCACCCATAGTGTCATCTCCAGGTTTTGGCAACAATTCCAAGATGAAGGTAATGTGAGTAAATGTAACAGCACAAGGTCACCATCCGAGTTACAACTCCGAATGAGGACCGGTATTTGACAGTTATTACCAAAAGAAACAGACGAAGCATAGCATCAGACCTATCTCGTCATCTTTCTTCAACTACTGGTACGACAGTTTCAAGGCAGACCGTGTACAGATGCTTAGGGCAGATTGGTCTATATGCTCGTAGACCTGTCAGATGTGTTCCACTTATTGCAACTCACTGTCGCCTGCAATTAGCCTGGAGTAGTAGCAACAGTTGGCTTGTGTGATGTTTTCCTACAAGTCCAGGTTTAACTTGCAGTCTGCTTCTCGCCGGACTTTCATACATAGAGCGCCTGGTACTCGTTACCTCCAAGCGAACATCATTGAACTACACTGTTTCGGAGATACAGGATTGTTTGTTTGGGAGGGGGGGGGGATTATTCTGGGTTTTAGAACTAACCTAAATGCTCAAATTGGAACCATGACAGTCCAAATCTATCATTCTGGAATAACATGTACGTTTGTTTCAAGGCGCCATGGGCGCAGGATTTGTGTTTTTGGATGACAACGCCCATCCTCACCGTGCAAACTCCGTAACCCCCGTCTTCAATCGGAGGATATCACCCATATGGACTGGCCTGCGTTCTCATTGGACTTGAATTCAGTACAGCAAGTGTGGGACATGCTTGACCGACGAGTTGCAGCCCGTCAACCACCTCCTACATGTCTACCGGAGCTTCGAAGAGCATTGCTTAATGAGTGGTGTAATAATCCCCAAAATCAGATCGATAATTTGATATTCAACATGCTTAGACATGGCACGAACTGTATTGCATCGTCTGGGATACGTACTATATATTAACCATCATACTAAGCATGTAGTATTGGCTCTTGTAATTTTATTTTTTATTTTTTTTTTTTTTTTTTTTTTTGTAATTTGCTCCGGAGCAAAAATCGCAATTTTTATTAACGATACCAAACATTTTGCATCTTTTTTGCTCTTTACCTTTTGTTTAATATAAAGGCTTTACAAATAAGTCACATTTGTTTTGCTTTTGACTCGTTCTTTGCCTAAACTTGCATTATCCTTAATTTATGGAGAGGAGTGTAAATACTGCGCTTGATGAGAAGCAAGCATGGCTTTCTGACAGAACGATACTTTTTTAAAATCTAATTGTTTATTTTATTTCATTCAATTTGTTTGGCGGATTAAAAAAATTATCATATTTTATAAAATATTCAATTATAAAAGCTTAAGTAAATCACGAGTTTTGATTTAATGGGGGTTTTTTTGTGTGTAAAACGGCATTTCTGTACGATTAGAATCTACATTTACTTCCGCTTTTAACTATAACTGCTAATATTTAAGACTGCATAAAAAAAAAATTTGTTATTATTATGCATAATTTTTTATGTACAAGAATTTCGGAAAATATGTACTTTTTTAAAATTTATTTAATTCAGGTTTGAATGCAGTCTTCTTCAGTATCTAAGAAAATTATAGTGGTCCTTGCTAAATAATAAATAATCTAATATAGTTTTCCATTACAGAAAATAACGACCCATCCTTTACATAAAACGTCGCTAACTGCTTTTGATTATAAATAGAAATGTTCATAGTAATGACATTAAATTATTTTAATTACAACATCAATTTAAATGATACTGTTGACAGTTGTTGACAGACAGATGCTGTTTTAATGGTAACGGATGAAATGCAGTTAATTTTCTAATTGAACATGTTTGTCTTATTGTGTGGTATGAAGATAATAAATTACACATGTTGTAAAATAATTTTGAATTCACTCGGAATATATAAATACAAAGGACTCAAAGATTATTAATATTAAGCAAATTTTTACAATTAAATGTGCATCAGATCCAGGTTGCATTCATTATTATTCTGGGAGCCAAAAAAAAGACAAAATTAAATTAAAAAAACCTTTAATGAACGTCCTTACATTGTGGACTTGTATAACTTTTTTAAACAATTAAAGTTATTTTTAAATTTTCAGAATAAAAATAAATGTAAATTCAATTTATGTTTTTTTAAATAAATTGTTAAAAATATCCTGTTTAAATGAAATAATTAAAATCTTTCAATTTAAAAATAGTCTAAAACAGAAGTTATATTTTTGCTCATTTCCCGCAATATGTTAAGAATTGATTGAACTTTGCCTAAGTCTCGAATTATATATGAAACCATCAATGGATTAATTTTGCAGGCTTATCACGACTCAGATTCAATATATTATTTTAAATTATATAATAAAATTTTAAAATTGTATTTTCTCTTTATATTATCCCAGTAATGTAAGCAAATAAAAGAAAAGCTCAGCGCTTTGAAACTGTGTTTAATTTTTCAGTCTCAATCCTAAGCTTAAGAGTTTGCTTTTGTATTACTGTGACTGTACTGTACTGCTTTCTTCATATGCATCTCTTAGAATTAAGTTAGAATTATTCGATTAGTGTATTATATATACTTTTAACTGTGCGCGATTTTTAAAATGGAAAATTCCATCTAAATCATTTTCAAGAGGAAAAGAATTATAACCACGATTATTCTCTGGGAAAAAATTAATTCTAACAGAATAAAAAATTCTAGTTTAATTAAATTTATAACGAGACCAAATGAACATAATTTAGAATGCTACAAATTTAATTACACCATCATTTTAATCTTGTTACAATTTCGAGTATGAATAAAAGTTTGTTTGAAATAATTTCATCTCTCGCTACATAAAAAAAACCTTTTCATGATGATGTAACAAATTTATTTATTTATCTCACACACGAGAACAATAATAAAAAGACTAAGTCCTGTTGAATATTATGGCTACAATTTAACAATAAGGCGCAATTTTCAGTTAAAATGCGGAGATGAAGACTTGAAATTTATTTTTTCCCTGTTACAATATATTGGGGGGGATAAAACTACATAATACATGTAAATTATAGTTTTACTATTTGAGCAGCGAGTATGAACATTTGAATAATTTGTTCAATGGGGGTCCGCCAGGGACAGGGAGTAGCCCACCTAGTGCGCGATACTTATACAGAGAATAATTTTTATAATTTAGTAACTATCTTATAAATCATTTTAATTAACTGACCATTAATTTCAAATTCGAATAAACAGTTTTCAGTAGTTTTAAGTATAGAATCATAATACAGTTCAAAAAAATTGAAATATAAATTCCATGACAGGAATAAAACAACATAATTAAGATGATTTCATGCAAGAATTAACAATTCAGAAGAAATTATTAAGAACCAAAAAAAAACATCAATTAATCAATAACATCAAATACATAAAGAAAATCGAGTTAAGAATTAAGAACTAAATACGATTACACAAAAAGAACTGCAAATTTAAGAGAGATTTGCTTAAAAAAGGATGACGAAAATGTTAGATAATAACAACTGCAGAAAAAAGATTTAAATCCTTTTGATTATCCCCGTTCTTGTAAGATTTAAAGAAATTTAAAATAATAAAGTATCAGTCAGATTAAGTCAAATTACAATGTAGGTTTCTAAAATAGGTTTATTCATCTAATGGATGTTATATTTAACACATTTTGAGACTTCCTCTTCCGATTTGTTTTTAGTATATATAAATAATTAATATGTACACATATATGTAGTTTACATAAAATGCCAATATTTTACTTCTTTAAATGCACCATAAAGTCTAACTTTGTTTCAAATCACTTTAATAACCGTAAAATTTGTAAGAAGTCTTAGCTCAAACAAGACACATTAAGAAGAAAAACACTTAAAATTTTAGGTAGTTAGTTTCACAAGATTCTCATGAAAGCAAAATAAGCATCCGAAATAAATGAAATAGTTAAAGAACTTTTACACTCAATAGTAAGATTCTGCAAGTTGCAATATTAGCAACTTGTGAAATTAAAAATTATCTTAAGTTATAAGTCGCTGTATTCTAAGTTAAATCCGCATATTGCAACTATAAGAGTAAGTAGCGATGTTTTTCTTTAGGAAGTAATTGATTCCAAAAAGCTATTTCTCCTTTCAACTGCATCCAGAAATAGCATTATATACATAACTAGAAAATCGATTCACGTTAGTTTTTGCATGTTTGCATAAACAACTTTAGAAAACTTTAGAATGTAATTTACAAAATGAAATGATTAAACCAAAAATCAATTCAAAGACCTGGAGTAGCTAAATATGAAACATTAATATTTACTCACTCACTCACTAAAATCAAATATCATAGTTCTGTTTTAATTTTTTGCAAAAATGAAATTTTTTTCTGATTTTTTGCCTTTTGAATCAATGTGTATGAAATATTTTCCTTCTCTCTGAACATACTCAAACGAATATGGAATACTATGCCCTCGTTATAAAAAAAAATTGCTTTCCTAAAGTATCCAAAACGCGTAAATAAAGTTACATTGATCGAAAAATGTTAAAGGGGGAAAATACTAAGCATGGAAATCCAACAAAGTCTTTATGGAAGGTAAAAAAAGAAGTATTTGCCGTCGAGAGTTTTAAACATCAAAAAAGAAGTATAGATAGTTTCTGGGCTGCAAAAACATGAGCTATATAACGTAGAGAAAAATAATTTTTTTTAAAAAATAGGAGCAGAGAGAATTGAGTGAGAAGAGTGTTAGCAGTTCCCCGAATAAAAAAGATATCAGCAAAATAGCGCATTTTTTGAAGAAAAACTTTTTGGTTCATGGTTGGAAGGCCATTGTGCTTTGAAAAAAAATATTTCAACAAATGAAACCAGCTAGGTATAAGATTTCAACCTTCCAAATACTCTTACGAAGCAATTGAAGTAGAAATAACGGGAAAGTCGCTCGAATAGATGCTATGTTAGCGGAAACTATTAAAGAGAGTGGGCGAACCTATCTTTCGTTAACTCTTTCGAATAGTTGGATAGAAAAGCTGAGTTTTTCTAAGCAATTTTTTTCCCCTTTGATCAATGTGTTTTTCCCTGTAAAACAATTCCCTGAAATACGCTAGTTAAAGGAAAGCCAAGCACACTACACATAAGCATGAACTTTGATCATGGTAAAACTAATATTGAAAATGTTAACGCTTGATCTCCAACGAGTAACTTAAGGTTAGGTCACGATTCGAGGTAACTTTCTTTTGAATACATTGTCTGCATCTATTATCTTTTCTAAGGTTCTATTTTCAGGAAACTCATGATATATCAGATAAGTAAAATGGAATTGGTACATTATTATCAATGTACAAAAAACAAAGAAGTTACAAGTGAAAACGCATTTTGCACTCTGAAATCAATAAAAAATTTCGAAATGCATTAACAAATTTATATATTAGTCGAATAAAAATTTACAATGTTCTCCCCAACTATAAAGGGGGAAAACGTTCTTTTTCTCATTTCGTTAGAAACTAAAAAAAAAAATTCAGATATCAAGTTCTTTTCCTATTTGATGTCACAGGTTAAATATATCAGGAATAATTTTATTTGAAAATCGGAAAATTAATTGATTTCTCAAAAAATTAAATCACTTTTTGACTTTTAGAAAGTAATAGAATTTCAAAGAAAGAGAAGGAAATGCATCTGTGGGATCATTTTTGATTATTTCATAATTGCAAATTTTGTACTAGAAATTTTGAAAACTTTTGTAAAACTCAAATAAAGGTTTTTTTTGCTTTGCTTTTATGAATTTTGTCTTTAAAATCTAAGCCAAAAGTTTAATTTTATATCTTTTTTAGTATTTAGATTGCTTGCGATTTTATTAATACTCTACTTCAACTTCATTTCGTAAGAGATTAAAAATTCTGTTCAATGCAAATAAACTTTACAATAATGTTAAAAGCATTGCTTTTATACTATTAATTTTTCAAATTCTCAACACATGCTTTAATTTTAAATGCGAAACATAAATATATTTATGAACTGATAGCGAAACAAGTCAAATATGGGGAAAAGTTAAAAACAGAGGCGTGCAAAAGAAATGCATTCTGAAGAAAAACAGGACAGAAAAAATAGATAGCAAACAGTTCATGGCATTGCTTCAGAATCCATTCTATTTTGCATTGCATACCTTCCCTTCCTGTTAAACAATAGGCCCCACAGAACAAATACAGAAACTAAACAGATGAAATTTTTTAGCAATAAATTATACCTTGTGCTCTCTAGGGTCAACTCTTGCTATTCATGTTGCCAAGCGATCATGAGAAACTTATTGTCTTGTTTTTCTTCATTTCACTTGGGTAATGAAATATTGAAACTTTCATTCGAAGGGAAGAAAGCAGCTGGGGCGCACCGTTGCGAAGATTGGATTATGGCGGGAAATGACGTAATCAATAGGATGACGTCAGTCCCGGGCTGCGATGGAAAGCGAGCCCTGGCTCCACATCTTTTTTCTTGGTTACCAGAGAAGTCAAGTTTGCGAAGGCCTCATTTTGTTTGGCTTACGGGAATTAAAATTAATTATATACAATATGGTTTCGCTTTACAACGTAGCTTTTTTTTTTTTTTTGTTAAAAGAACGGATTTTTTCTGTCAACTCGGTATTATTTTATCACTTTTACTTATGCAACACGGAAAACTTTTTTTAAAACGTAGAATTTCATATAAAAGTAGCATAATAAAAAATTCTAATTCTATTATTATTTATTATTATTAATAATAATCTGAGAATTTGTCTTTGAAAATTTCAAACAATTAAAATATATATTTTTTATATTATCATTCAGAAAGATATGGGTAAGCTCAGTTTATATTATCTTGATTACTTTGAAGGAAAAGATTTAATATTACATTTAACATATCTTTGAAAAAAACACACAAACATATTCTTTTTAGCAGCCAATGACGAAATAGCTGGAGCTTTAGCATTCTGCAACTAGATGGCATAAAAATATTCCAAAGATAAGGCAAAACTCCCATGCGGATGTGGATCCGTCGATCCAAGTGGACTGTACCAAAGCCTTGTAGATGGATTCGCGAAAAGTATGAGAGGATGCCACTCTTTAACAGAGGACGTGTTATTTGACCAAAAGAAGAAAGTTGATCAAATCGCAGGATCACTCAATCTTTGGATCAGATCGATTCTACCGGATGATGGTGTTGGCAGAAATTTTTTAGCAAACAACAAAAAAGTAGCGGTCTACCGATAGCGAGGACAGAGTGATTGCCACGATCGGTTTCCATGACCTTTTTGTTTTTATTGACGTTCTAAGTGGTACTGGGACACAGTGAGTGCAATAAACATCGATAAATGAATCCGCGAACAGGGATTGAGGTCGCGGAGGCATTGAGCCGACTGCTCCTCACAGTTGTACAACGCCAGGAGCCTTTTTTAGAGATACTGGGCATATTCAACTGGAATCTCAAGAACTGCAACAAAATTAATTCTTTGAGGAGTCTTGCTCCGTACTGAATCCCGATAGCCAGCAGAGATGTGTCTGGAGACGTCTAAGAAAGTGGTGGAACACTTACTGATTGTGTGTCCTTCACCGCACATCTCTACGACCAATAGTTATGGAATAGAATATCATTTTATTTTATAGTTAGACGACACCTTTAGTTTTCATCGGTGTCATCTTTACAGCACGGTGGAATGTCGACAAGATTCGACGCCGCCGCAGTGTTCCTTATCCTTTCACGGACCCCTAGGCTTACATTTCAACAAGATAATTCCAAGCCACCCACAGCCCGCTGTTCTACTGCTTGTCTTCGTGTTCTTCAACACTTTCCAGGTAAGTACGATCTTTCTCCAATAACTTCCATTTGGGTTCTGATGAACAGGCGTATCTGACAGTCCCTGAATAGCTCCGATCTAACTTGCTAATCAGAACGTGTATGTAAAACAATTTCGCAAGAGTATATCAGCCATTTTGATAATGCCCAGTCGGATAACAGCTTACGCCAGAGACAGAGGTGGGCCTAAACATTATAATTTCTTCGTGTTTATGTAGTTGCATTCTGAATAAAATATTTAATTCCTATGATGCTGTAAACATTTAATTTTCAGGATATTCTACCAATTTCCCTCAAACCAAATAAATTCTTGATGTGTCGCTTATTATGTTATGTTATATATATATACTTTTAATATTAAACATACACTCATGGACAAAAAAAAATTAGCGCACCAAGAAATAATTGCGGATCATAACGAAACTTGCATGTACATGTCGGGAAGATATGCAAATGATTAGAAAAGCAGCTTGATTGCACATTACGTATAGCCGGTAGAGGGCGCTTAACGTCTTTCTCCATGGAGTATAAAACAGGTAACCAAAGCTTGTTTAAGTGTGCTGAATCGTTTACAAAAAAAGTGCTGAGGTAGACATGCCATTACGCCGTTTACGAAGACAATATGAGCAGCTGTCGCAGTTTAAGAGGGAGAAATCATTGGCATAATGAAAGCTGGTCAGCTAGGCGAGTAGCTCGTCAATTAGGCCCCTCTGATTGTGTTGTGAGGAGGTGTTCAGACCAGAGGTTCCGAGAGATGTCATTTACACGAAAACCAGTCTCAGACGCCCTCGACAGACCAGTCGTCGAGAAGACCGCCACAACGTAA
>BMAO01020747.1:0-17354 GCA_019973975.1 Trichonephila clavata | reverse complement strand
GAATTGCCTCTGTCAAACCTGAGGCTCCAAAAATAAATAGGCTTGTTCAAATTGGCCATACTGATGAATTTGAATAACATTACTTTTTCAAGAGAATTTTAACACTTATTATATTTTAAAAAATATTTAGATTGTTTTAAACATTCGACACCTGCTATAGGACATTATATAAATTTAACTGAATAATTTGAAAATTTAGCCAAAAAGATATCAGCCAACATTCCTGTTGTTTGGAAAAAAAAATCCTTAAGAAGGATTTAAAACTGTGTTGAAGAAATACTGGCCAAAATTATGTCTCTTATGGCTAGAATCTCGACTTGAAAGAGATAATTTTAAATAGCAGCGGTACAAATGATATAGGTTTTATTAAATGAATTCTGAAGGATGTATTGTAGAAGAAAAAACGATTGTGTACCAGAAGAACCAAAACTCAAAAAACAAAAATTTAATTAGAAAAACCGAATATGAATTGTAGTTGGAGAAAATACAAAAGCACATGCTTAAAAATAAACTAACTTATTACCTAACTTAAGAAACTAGTCATTCAAAGAAAATTTTTACTTTGGCAGAGTTACAATACAGATTATTTAGCGATGATTTAAATGACATGTTACTCTTCTAGAGTCAGTTTGAATACCTTATTAAATATGAGGATATTGTTCCAGCAAATGAATTTCATTATCTGGTACAAACTGAAGTTATCGGTTCCAGAGTGATAGTGGAAAAATTTCCCATCAACGGAAGAAAATTATGTAAAAACTGCGGATAGTTTACTGACTCGTTTAGAAAAGAAACAATCTCAGTGGAAGTTATTTCAGAGAGCTGTTGAATTTATATTTTTTGTACAAGTATTCCTTCACTGAATTATTTTAATGAGAACTTTCTAAAAGCCTGGAATAGAAGTCTATCCAGTTCTGCAATGTAATCAAATGAAACGTTTGGAAAGTTCAATTTTATTTTTTAAATGCGAAATAGAAGGGATGAATGAATATCCTTGATAATGTCGGGTATTAATTTAATAATTGAAGATATCAATGATTCTGATTCGACTTCAGAGGTGCAACGGAGATATATGCCCCCCCCCCCTGCAAAGTCAGGTTTTAGGCTCCAAGCCGGATCTTACAGAGGATGCGTATTTGGCGTCAGTCAGGTTTTAGGTCCCCCTAGAATCCTGCCCCCCGCAACGCGGGGGTGTACGTTACTCCCCTGTTTGACTATAATAACGTCGCACTGCGAAGCAACACGAGGGCTACTGGCGACGGATATCGTTACTTTGAACAACAATCAAGTGACGCGGCCGACACCTGAGCTGGCGCCCCCTTTCCAAACTTCCACATCATACTAAAAAGAGTACTTTGAGCCACGCTAAATTTAACGTGTAACCCCTCTACACGGTGGGTCTTTAGTGGAGCTAGGTTTCGAACCCGTGACTCGACACGTCGGCCACGAGTTTGCAACGATGAGCACTCGGCTACCGCGGTCTTATGAAGATACAAGGATGTGATTAGGAGAAATAAATATATATAATTTAGAATCTCAAAGGAATAAAATTCTAAATGCATCCATGGAACTGATATCCACTAAAAGAGCATGGAATCAAGAAAAAAAAAAAATAACGCATTTATTATGCAAGGATGCTACTCTTGATAATTTCAATGTCAAATATTGACACAGAAAATATCCAGAAGATAGTAAGAGATAAAAATACTATATCACATGCCTCTTTCCTGGTCATTTAGTTAAAAAATGTCGCATGTTTTAAAAAATATTCTGATTTGCGGCAAGAAATAAGTCACTTTATATCTGATCTTCAGACTTTCAACAAGATGGACCAGAAAAAAGAAAGAAAATTATATAGAAAATATGTGAACTTATCAAAGAGGAATCTTAATCCAAAAATTTTCCTTTCAAATTTTTAAAGCTTAGATTACTAAAGCCGAAATTTTTAAAACCTTTTCTGTATAAAGAGATAGTGCTGGTACAGTGGCGCACACAGGAATTTTTCAAGGGGGAGGGTCCAGGGTTGAAATCCACCATTCTCGTATCACGCTCCAATACGCCGCCCAACATATTCTTTTGATTTTGTCGATTTTGGAAACAAGAAACAAAAAATTAATTATTGAAAAAATAATTTGCATTAATTAATAAAATTAGTAAAAAATACTTTAATTAAATCTTACATACTAGATACTTAGAATTATTATTAATTGAAAAAGAAATCAAGGGTTATGGGGGGGGGTTCCGGACCCAGGAAAACCTCCCTCTTTTGTGCGACACTGGTGCTGTACGATATCGGATCAGAAAGCTAGTACATTGTAAAGGAAGAGAGATAAATATCTCATTAGTTGCCAAAAGAGTGCTAATATATTCAATGTCCGCGGTTTTTTCTGCTCAGGAATGTAATATTAAATGTTACAAAATAAAGATGAAGCAACTTAACCTTCAATTTTGAAATCTTGGATCATGCTGTTTGTTATGTGTGAAAGTGAAAGCCTGTGAATGAATGTCATTGGTTGAAGGAACTAAAACATTTATGAAAATAATACTCATTACGTATTATTTGTTTACAATTGCAGTAAAATTATTTTAAAAGGTAAAAAATATAAAAAGCTTTTAAATTATCAGTAACAAGTTCAAAACAATGTAAAGAAATGTTTGCAAAAAAATTTCAGAGACAATGGACTGCATTTTTTTAAAAATAAATTCTTTGTGACCATAAATTTTATTATTTTCAGAAAAATACTGAAATCAATAATCAATTTAACTGAAAATTTTAATAAAATCCCCTACCTGATAATTTACAATTACTGAATTAAACGACAACTTTTTAAAATTGTTTTAAAGTTTAAAGTCAGTGAAAATGAAGAAGCGATTGATTTTTCCAAAAGTAAACTTCGGAAATAACGGAATTATTCTAAAATAAAAGCATTTTCTTACTTTAATTTTGATGAACTTCGTGAAGTCGAATTCTCAAGCTTGATATCAACAATGCATAGAAAAAAAAATCTATTTTTATCATTCAGTATGTACGTCTTTTTATAAACATTCGAATATTATAATCACTTAATTTTTTTTAAATTAAAATTCAATTTTATTTTTTTACAGACTTAAATATAAAAGAAATTATTTGACGAAACTACTTTGGAGAGGGATTGTGAGCAAAAGAGTGAAATTTTGAATTTTTAGCAACACAACAGGTAAATTATTTTGTAAAAATTTAATAAGCAATAAGGAATTTCTCTTTTTAATATTGAAAACATAAAATGGTATTGCGCGTTGAAATAATTCGCTTGAGAAAGATCTCTTGTTGTGTTTTCCTTTCTAAACAGACAACGATTTCAAATTTGTGAATACTTTGATCTCTAATATTTTTATTCTAATAATTTGATGCCTTTTTCTGTGATAATTTTCCCGAAAGAAAAAAAATTAGGGAAAAATCTCATGAATTTTATTCTGTCGAATTTTTCTAATTGTATTTTTTTCTAGTCACTATAAGGAAATTGTTTTATTTTATTTAATGTTCTATCATTTTTATTTTAAAGAGCTAGACACTTGTGTATTTTTCATATGTTATACTTCTTCATTTTCAATATTTAATTAGGGAACATGGTACGATTTATAAAACCTCTTTGATTTAATGGTTTTAACAACTTTTAACCCCCCCCCCCCAAGTATTTGTGTATTATGTAAAAAAGTTTTTAGCACAAAAAGCTAACTTATTTTCGTTTAAAAAAAAATCAATTAAGCTATTTTAAAATGCTATTCCTCCTACAATAATTGACGTGAATACATGAAACTTGAGAAAAGTACATCAAACTAAGTATAACAAAAGTTGGTACGGTTTTGCGATAACAGGATTGATAGACGTATAAGGCTTTTTTATGGATGCTTATTGAAAATTCCTTTAAAAAAATGTAGAAATTCTAAATTTAACTACTTAAAAAAATAAGCATAGCTTTAATTAAAAAAAAAGCACACTAACTTTTGTAACTGGTATTAATAGTAATAATTAGAAAAAATATCAAAAAGTTTGGTAATATAGCAAAAAACCTTACCATTTGAAACGAAGAAAAACAAGTTATTTTTTCGTTCTGAGATAAATTAGTTTAAAAGATTTTACTTGCTATTGGGATGTGAATAAAAAAGAAAATAAAAGTTATCATAACTCTAGGTTTTTTAACTTAGGAGTTTTCAAATTTTGAGAGACTATAGAAAAATATATAAAGAATAATATGAGAAAGATTTATTCACCGGATTTTTGTAAATTGAATCGTATGGTGTTCTTTTAAGTTTATATATATATATATATATATATATATATATTCACAAGTACTGTTAACTTATCAATCAAATAAATAGATAATGCATCTCCATTTTTTAAAGAAAGAAAAAAAAAACCCAAAGAAGTCGGTTAAAAACTAAAATTAAAAGTATTATTACATATTGATATACGAGTACTGCAATATTGATTGATGTAGCACATCAAAATTAAACTACTTATTTCTTATCTTAAAATAGTTCGAATAAAACAAGAAAAAAATAATTACGAACATTTAATTTCTGATTTATAATATATTGAAAACTACAAACAATTCTAGAAACAAATTATATTATTCAGTCTTGACCAAGGATTAAAACTGAACATAAAAAAAATCAGAAAACTCACAACTTCAGAAGAACCTCCATCTTCAAATGTTCCATACAACCAAACGATGCTCACTTAGCCAATTCGGGACATTCTTTTAGGTACATACACCTTTTTCTTTCTTAAAAAAAGTGTGTCATTAAGACCATCTGCATACGCCTCTTTAGTTGTCTTTCTTTCACTGGGATAAGAAACGTACAGGTACGGACTAAGGGCGACGAAAACTGAAACTAATGATTTCACTTAGGGAGGTATTTTCCATGTATGCTATTTGTGATGTTTCCACTTGGGAGAATTTAATGGACGGCTGGAGGAAATGTTGAGTCAAAACGAACTATTTTTTGATAAAATAATCAAATAATGAATGCAGTAAAAGAACATGCTTTCAATAAAAGAACACGGAAGACATTATGGAAGCAAAAAATTATTTATGTGCGATATTTAGAGATAAAGATTACATGCTGAAGATTTCTATCAATATGAAAGGGAAAATTTTTTAGGAAATAATCAAAAAAGCTATGTGGAAAAAAATTATTTGCAAAAAAACTTGCCAAAAAAAAAAAAAAAAAAAAAAAAAAAAACTCATCTGCATAAAAATTGAAAACCCTTCGTTAACTTCAAATTAAAAATTCTCTTAAAAGTTATTTCAAATCCCTTTTCTTTTAAAATAAGATATTTTGAATTCAATTTATTTAATACTGCAATGTTATAATTTAAAGCTTCTTATGCACAAGAAAAAATTAAACTGAAAATTCTTTTAAAAATACATTTTTATTTATATACATTTGTGCATTTTGAATTTCATCGTTTTAACTGATAAGCTGAATAAGTCAATGATTTTCGATTTTTAGTAAAATAAATCTCTAACAAATATTTCCATTTTTACAAAAACACTTCAATACATTTAATAACTATGTTTGTAAACTATGTTTTTTTTTACAAAAATATAAAAGCAAAATATGAAAAGAATTGCAAATATCCATATAATTTAATTAAAATATTGCAATTAATACAATATTAATTTCGAGCGTATATCTTTCTCAATTACTTTCAGAATAATGTCTTTGTTTCTGCAGTCTTGCATTAAAGAAATGTCCCATATTAATGGGGCATAGTAACATCATAGTAAAAAATGGCCACAGTAATATATTAGTAAACTCTTAGACGTAGGGTTCAGATTGAAGGGTTAAACATCGTTTTAAAGTGCCAACCGTTCATTTTATTTTTTAATATTACTTGGCTGAAATGTAAAGAAGGTACTTAAATATTATTGTAATCTATTGGCTACATTATATGAAACGAAGCACATTCAGCGCATACGACACATGCGAAACTGGAGTTGCCAGCTTGGCGAGTTATCTTGAACGCTGTCGATTGTTGCGATAATACGTAAGTACCGCAAAGAGAAAGAGTATGAAATTTTTTGTTAAAAATAAAAATATTCTAAAATTAAGTTATAGCATAATAATTAGTGTAAAAGACAATCTACATATTTAAAATTTAGTATGAGTGAGTATATAATAAATACCTTTTGGGAAATAGAACATCATTGCATGCCTAGTAAAAAAACAGAACCCTCCCCCCTCTGTATTAAATTATACTGCGCGTTACATATTAGTTTTTTGGGGGGAAAAAATCCCCTCCAGTCATTTCTAACAGCACAAATAAAATTAGAAGTCCTCAAAATTACATAATTCGTGTTACTAAGCTACGCCAAACTCTTTACACTCCATTTACTTTAAAGCTTCTGTTTCATTGCTAAGGTTATCATTACAGAAATATTTCTTTTACTTATAAATTTGCAGCGTAACAGAAAGGAGGAGAAAACAAATAAAATGGATTTGAGTTTTTATCTAGCTAAACCCTCATAAGCCTCAATTTTGAAAATTTAAGAGTAGCCTTTTTATCTCGTCATATTCTTTAACTCATAGTTCAAATTATTTTAAAAACCAGTTCCAAGAAATTTTTCTGAATTTTTTGACGAAATCATTTTTCTGTCGTTGAACTACGAACAAATAAATAAATATTTCACTTTAAAGTTGAATTCAGAGCTTATCTTTTTGTTTATGGGCTTCCATTTACTGGCTTTTAGTGAGCAAAATGTTAATCCTTTGGAATATCTCTCTCTATTCTCATAAAGTCAAAAAATATTGCATCTATTTGAAAGCAACAAAATGCATCCTAAAAAGAAAAAAAATCAAAAATTTTATTTTTTCCCCGAGATATATTTAAAAATATTTCTTAAAGATCCGAATACAAGCAAATGAAGCATTAAAAACAAAGTATTTTGAAAAATCAGAGGAGAAATATAATTTTAGAGAAATCTTCTTTATTATTTTCCTTTTTGGATGCATTCTATTTCATTTGTCCAAATTTGAAGAGAAAAATTGAAATTCTACAGCAAGGGTGTCAAATTCAAAGGCTAACTTGCGCCAAACAAACAAGGTTTAACTTTAGGGGGGCCAAAAAACAACAACATTTTTTATAAAAATGTAAATTTTTTTCGAATAATACTTTAAGATAAACATACATAAAACAACAAGAAAAATTTAATGTTTACACATCCTGACCCTTGACATCTCTTCTCTGTTACTATCTTTCCTGTTTCGGGAGAAATTTTGATATTTTATTATGTATTATTGTGTTCCCATATACTTAACGGGCCGCAAAAATGTTCGTTATGGGCCGTGAGTTCGATACCCCTGTTCTATTGCATTACCGTTATGTTAATTCAATGTGGCTGATAGTAGAAGTCCCTTAAAAATCTACTCGATATTCAAGAAATAATTAGTTTTGTTTTTCTAAATGGATAGTTATGTTAAAGGATTTTTTAATCAAGAATAAATCTCTAACTCATGCTCAAATAAGCGTTTTAATGATTCTGTAGTTGTTGAATCAAGACTTCATTACACTTTACTACCTGAAAAAAAAAATACGAGACTCTTAGCTTCCCTTTTCCTTTGAACCCGAACAAATGTGTGTGCGTGCAACGATTATTTTTTAAAGAGCTGAAATTATTTATTAAGATATTTCCGGTTCAACACATGTATTTAGTTCCATCTGTGATGGTAACTCTATAAGGAAATAATAATAATAAAAAATATAGTAATTTCTTATCCAATGTAAGGCTTGAGTTGAAACTTGTTACGATTTGAATAAAAATTCTTATTTCAAATGTGGAAGCCTGTTCAAAAGTTATATCTATATTTCACTTGGAATTAGTAAACGAATGACAATGCCAAATTATACTTGACGTATTTACAGTCAATCTGTAGCCTATTCTCTTAACTAAGGGCAAATATGCGTCTCATAGAAACCATATCCGAAACATATTGAAGATAGATTCACGGTACAATATCACTTTCAGAGAACTTTTGAACAGTGCAATAGATATTAAACAAATGTTTTCAGGACAGAAGATGAATTTTTTTTTATATCTATTAAATTAAAATATTTTCGATGAGATAGTGACCTTTATTGTGCTCCATATTTCACAAAACCATCATCAACCATGTTACCGGCCTCGGAGTGTTATGTAAGGAAAATTTATAAATATGCAAATTTCATTTACATCACCAGACACGCTTAGAAATATGGTGTTTTTTTCGGTTATACAGTGTTTGCTTTGCTTCAATCAATTTTACAAATTAATTAAAATAATTAACACGATACAAATGTATTGTTAATCTCTTTTAGTTTCTCTTTCTTTTTTTGTGCAGAAGAATTTTTGCTCCTGGTAATAATTGGAATAGTTTTAGGAGCAATAATTTTGTATGAAGTTCCTCACTGTAATACATTATCTTACGTAGCATGTTATGTGCTTTTTTTTTTGCACTCTTTTCAATTGATTTCGGTTTAAATGTTTTGAAAAAAGTTTATAATGATAAGAAGTTTATTTTTATGGATTTATATATATCTATATATATTTTGTTGCATTTTCTTCTAAGATTTTTTAATGAATATACTTTGCTACTTTTGTAATTTTTTTAAATTTTTAAAAAATATTTGTTGAATTTAGAATATGAAATTTAAATATCACAGTTTATAAATGAAATTGTTTCTAAAATATTACTTCAAGTGTACTGAAGCATACTTATTACTACCTAAAATAACTGCTTATCACAATTATTTTTCATCGAGAACTATCAAGTTATGATTTTTATACAAATTGTTTTGAATGAAAGCAGGCGAATTAGCAACTTTCGGAGCTTTCAAAAGTAATTTTCTCAAAGAATAATATTTTGTAGAAGAAAATCTTTAAATATTCTTTCATGCACTTTAGCCTATTTGACTAACCCCTGAACATTCAGACGTTCAAGTGCGATTTGGCCTTTACATAACAATTGTCTTCGAAGTGTTAATATAAAACGAATATTTTTCACATTAACATTGTATTAAAATAACAACAGGAAGAATCTAGCAATTTAAACAATCAGATGTCATCCTTGTGATACTTCACACATTAACCTTCTGCATCACTTCGCGAGAAAACTTTGGGGTTAAGTTTCATTCAATTTGTGGCAACCTCTTCCGTGAATTGCAACTACAAAGATAGGAATAAAAGAGTCAGAAATAATTCCTTTCTACGCAGTTGTTAAAACCTCGCAAGAAGCTGCAGAATTAAACGTTTCCGGTACAAAGATACGCAATTCAAATCACCATGCTCCCAACTACCCATCGCAAAATAGTTTACGCCAGTCAATGGCGATTCGGAAAACGAACTCTAGATAGCAGCAGAACCTAATATATCCGCATGGAAAATAAGGAATACATACGTAGCAATTATTGGTGTAAAAACGGACACGATGCACGCGTCAAACAGACCCGCCATCTCAAATATAGGCTGTCTATGACGTCAACGGAAAACGTTTTACTAAATAAAAACAAGACACGTATAGCAATTGTAAAAATGGGTGGAAAAACAATCTTCTCTAAATATCGTTCAGAAAATCTCTCAACGAAAAATAAAATTTATAATTAGCAAAGGCAGAAGTAAAAGCGTATAGCAGAGGTCTTCAAACTGGGCTCCCATGAGGCATAACCAGGGAACACAAAAAACCCCACGAATCACAACCCCCGCTCTATAAATATGTATGCAAAATGGACTCGCGTTCTCTCTATCAATGAAGTTTGTATACCCACAGGAATTTAAAAAGCTCATCCCTGTCAATAAGAAACTGAAAATCTTATTCATACATAACTTTATTTTGCAATACGTTTTAAACTTTTATTATAATATAATAAAAGAGTAATTAACTTTATTATAATATAATAAAAGAGTTTTAATTATATTATAATTAAACTTTTATTATAATATAATTAAAACGTTTTATCTTTATATATTACCTACTATACTGTATTTTATTGTTTACTATCCCGGCTTCCATGAGATAATTTTATACTCGTTAGTACAATGTCTTGCAAAACTAAATAGTTTTCTAATGGAAAATTCACTCTTCTATTTTAGAAAAAACGCCTACAATAAAGGTGAGGGAACAACCCTTATCAACATAATCTAAATTAAAGCAAGAACAACTCCAAAATTTTATGTTGCAAACTCATGCAAAATACACGGTATTTCTCACACAGCAATAAATATTTTAATGCCATTCATAACAATGTGTATAAGTGAAAAATATTTCTCAACGTGAGTGGTTACAAAAACAAATGAGACAGAATATGTAATGCGATTGCCGTTATCTCAATAGACCTAGATTTCGTCGATCAGGTAGCATTAGTAACAACAATAATAGACCTAGACTTTAACAGTTTGTGTGAAAAAAATACAATCACACATTCCAGTTACTTAACATAATGCATGGGTAGGTGACACTTGGAATACAGATCAAAATTATTAATGAGTAAATTATATTAAAAGTAGATTAAATTTTAAATGCAATATACTTTTATATATAAATGCCTTTACATCGATCTATTTTAAATATTTTAAGATATATTCTTCTAAGCATGTGTGGAGAATAGGGTTCTAAGAAAATACTTTCATGTTCTAAGGGTTCTACGAAAACACCTTCTAGTTCTAGGGGTTCTGCGAGATGAAAAAGTTTGAAGACTCCTGGCGTATAGTAACTAGCCACAGGAGGGATCCCCCCCCCCTTTTCAGCCGGTAACGGTCGCAATTAAAATTGTCATGATGCAATCAATATTTAAAAAAATAACGTTTAAATAAAGCTTTTTCACAAAGTAAAATTTTCCATTCCTTAAAAACTCAGAACTATCAAAACGACATTTTTATTTCCGTGGCTCAATTCAAGAACTATTATCAAAATATTAATGTTGAGAATTAAACTTTAGAACTCGTGAAAAAATTTCTTAACCAATAATACCGCAAACGCTTAGTTCTGGAATTTCATGTGCGTTTACATTAATAATTAATATTGACTTTTTGGTGCATGTAAAAATAATTTCTACTCTCTTTTCATTAACCCAAGCACGTCATAAAATACGAAATGTGTTGGTCATTTCTGCTGGTGTTTAAGTGCATCTTGTTAATTCATAAGTGCTTCCAAACCCATGTATGCAAATAAACAAAAGTTGCTGGCAATCGCTTAGAGATATACCTACCTATGTCTGCATTTTTACCAATAAATTAAAATTTTTACTGCTTTAGAACTATAGTATTTTCACTGATTCTCATCAATTAATCTTTGGCAGTGGAAAACAACTTAATATAGGGATTACGCCAATCAAATGTTTAAATGTAAATGCAAATAAAATTAAATTTTTTAAAAGATAATTATAAGGAAAAAATGACGGAAACAGGCTTTAATAGACGCAATTATTTTCTTAAAATAATGAATAGATTCTGAAGTCAGAAGAGCCGCAACCCTCATTTCAAAGAACCGCATGTGTGCAACAGTTTTCCGACCCCTCTCATTATTTCCACAGACCTACATCTTTTGCTTTTAAAAAAATCCACATACCCGTTTAAAGCCTTTAAGGCGCCGATTGGAGTACGCGCATCACAATTTAGAGCTATTCTGTTTCAATAAAACACATAATAAAATATATTCAACGATTTTATATTTTCTAAAACATTAAGTAAGAATAAGGGATAGGAGGGAAAAAATACAACACTATCTGTTCGACGACTCGATTTATAGGCAAAACACAATATATAACCTTTATTATTTTTTTTTATTTATTTAGATTAGAAATGGAAAACGCTGACCGGGGAAAACAGAATTCGTTTCGAAAAGTATTTAGCACACATAACAATTATTAACTTAAATATTTTCAAATATTTATTTATTACAGTATTTTAGCAATCTGTATGGTAGTTAGTCCCAGATAGGAACTGTGACGTTTGATTCAATAATGGTAGCGTGTTTGAAATATAATAATTTAGTTTAATTGTCACAGCTATTATTTACATTAATATACAAGTTTTCACTATGAGATGATTTTAGAGTCCAAAATAATTTTGTGAGGGAGGGATCTTGTTGATGTCCGTTCCATGCGAAGTTTCCGCTCTTCTCTCTCTCGGGTTCTTTTTCGGTCCCTCCGCGGTTGACCGTCTCGGAGCGTCCCCTTTCACCCCCCACATCCGGTGGTGGCGAAATGCTTCCCCTCGGGTCAAAGGTTGCAGGGGCTAATTAAGACATGTCCGTCGCAGTGTATTAGCGACTGCAGGTGTCTTTGCACGTGTGGTCATCAATTCTTCTAAAAACTGATCCGACCGTGGGAAGCAAGTCCCAGATGTTTCAAAGAGGGGACGCACATACGTCACAGAACCAATGGGAAAGAGGCGAGATGACTAGACCACCTGCAAGGCACAGGGATCTAGTCACAAGGCACAATATAGATGAAGTGAAAATTTATATCGTTCTTAGTTCTTGATAGAACTGCGGATAAAACGTGTTTTGTATTTATGTTATTTTTACATAAACTATTTAGCATGACTTCAAAGAAAATTAACATTAAAATTAAGGCAAAATTTAACAATAAAATAAAAAGTTGGCGTAATTCATGTAGCAAAAAATGAAACGTTTAGTTTCAGTTTTAGAAATTTAGGTCAAAACTTCGGAAAAGTAAAAACCAAGTAAGCCGTGCTAAATGATAAGAGAAGAAATATAATAGATTGTTAATTCACATGAACGTTCTAAGACTAAAAATTTATAAAAATTGAAGCATATGAACTTGATACAGTAAGGCTCAATTGATTTTGTTCTGTAATGGAACATTATTTCAAGAAAAGTCAGTTTCGGGAAGTCTGAGACTAAAGGTCTTTAAATCATCAATTGGTGTGTTAAATAAATTTAATTAAGGACTTAACAATACTTTTAACACTATTTGTGGATATGAAAAGTCAGTAAATGTGGTTCTAGCTCATTATCTGGGTTCTACAGAAGAATAAAGTCTGTTTCAGACAAAGTGGCAGTTATCCGAAAGGATGATAGGGGATGTAGCAGATATTAGTTTTAAATAAGAATCACCGGTCTCATTCTTCATATTCAGTCAATTCACACTTCACTCACCGGATAATTCATGTTCTCATTTCCACTAATTGAATCAACACGGGCAGTATTCTCGATGCTAATCTTCATACCCGTCAACTAGTTTCATACCCGTCAACTAGTTAAAGAGAAAATCTAGTTGGATTAACTACGCTACTTTGTTCGAAATCAGTATAAGACTGTCCTAAAACAGATGTCGACGTTGGCTACTATATGAACTTTCCACCACACCATCTATTTCTGGCCACGTATGTCGGTGCGTATAAATAACCAATGTTCACTCACTTATAGCTCAAGGAGATATCACGGCTCCTAAATACACATAAGCAGTGATGCTTTAAGACTTCTTGAGGGTCTTGGGGCCCTATACAAAAGTAGGCCACACCTGCGACTCTTTTCAGAAGGCAGCATATAGGATACCTTATCAAATACTTGAATAAGTGGTAACGTATAACAAATAAATGTTCGAAACTTATAATCTAAGAAATCTGGGCACAAATCGATTGCCGTCTTTCGACTAAATAAGTAATGATGATGTATGGTGATAGGCCTAGGTAAGGATATGACATGATAATGCAGTCTTGCCACTGTTGCCAGTCGGGGTGATTTCCAGTTTTTCAGAGAATATATCCGGAAACATTTGAAGATTAAAATTATTCAGATGATGATTTTATTAAGACCGATTCGAGATAAGTTTTTCCCTTTCCCCGATCTCAGTTGGCCATTGCCTTAAAATGTCCCTATACATAAATATTAGTCTATAATATTTAGACATGACGAAATCAATAGCTTTAAATCGCACATTCAGAAAATTGTAATCAACTTTTTTAATGCTCTCCGAGAAACAAATAATGATAATATGCTAAACTTAATCCCTTACAATCCAAATATTAAAACTAAGAGGCCAACAAGAATACTTCTTGATTCTTACAACCCTCCTAAATTTATTCATATTCTTGCAATAATTTTTATTATTGCGTCTTAGTAAATTCAAATTTTTTTGCATTCTTTTTTAATTTATTCTTATGAAACTTTATGTACCCCACTGGACAAGCTCATCCCACTTTCCCAATTCTCAGCCCCCCGAGCAGCCAATCGGAGTGTATGTTCCCGTTACCACCGACCAATCAGAGAGCAGTCTCTAAGCTCTCATCCATACCAAAAAATTCAACTCCCCCCCCCCCACTGCACCCAGAAGAACTATAGGCACGCCTCCCGGATCTCCTCGCCACAGCCAATCATCACGACTCCACTGAGCAGAATGTAAAACTCCAATATCGCCAGGCCCTCCATCGAAGATGATCAAGGTATGGGATTTAGGACTGTATTACAGTCCGGATGCCCACAGTACAACGCCCATTTATTTAGACATGACGGAAGAGAGAGAGAGGGACTTGACTAAAATTTTTTTTGGTTCAAATGAATGAATTTCATGAAGTAACATTTTCATGCATAGTTATTGGCATTTCTATAGTTCCACACTCCCTTTTTTAGTGAGGCGGGTTGGACACCCTTGGTTTATTAACATAACGGTATTTAGTTAATTTTTTTTTGGCTTTTATAACCGACTTTTCTCAATGATTTATTGATAAAAAGTCGATGAAATACGTTAATTAATAATTATCAGAAGCTCAGTGGCTGAATAGCAGTGCACCGCGCTTTCACACCTACGTCCGAGATTCAAACCCAGAGCTGGGAAAGGTCGACTCAGTCTTTCATCTGTTCAGTGGGTCGATAAATGAGTACCAAGCTTACTTGGGATCTTAACACTGGGGGGTTTGGCACCAGACTGACCACCTGATCGGAACATCTGCTCATGCACCTCAGGGCCCAAGGTTACATATACTGAGATGGGTACAGTAGGTCTTGGCCTTCATGGGATGTTGCGCCACCGAGTTAAATTAATAATTATTAGGGTAAGGTAATAAGATTTGTAATTAACATTAAAGAAAAACAGTAACAAAAATTATGTATTGAAAATACACATGAATTCAACAGTCTTACAAGCTCAAAATATCAATTTTTTGTTGATATTATTTACAGGATGCACAGAAAAGCATATTATTTACAAGAGCAATATTAAACGGGAAATCCCAAGCAGCTGACAAAAGACGTTAAAAAACCAACAACTCACGATAACAAATAGTGCGGGAAACACGCTTGAAAGAACATATTACTCTTCCATATTAAACATACCATTTTGGTATATGATGGATGAACAGATGGGGGGATGAACGATTGCAGTTATGAAAAAAAAAAAGTTGACATCTTCGAACAAGCATGAAATAACTATCCACACAAGCGTGAAATTTCATGCGTAATAGAGGGATATGAAAACATCTTCAAAGTGCTAGTGTAACTATGGTTCAATAGGTACAAGAAATGGTCCATTTATGGCCGTCTTCACCTAATGTAAAAAAACAGGAGCTAAAAACCGAAAACTTTTTCAAATGCGAGAAAAATGCCTCAATATGAAAACTTTGAATGACTATAACTGCTACCAGTTTTTCATACAGCAAAACGTCAAAATTTAAATATAATAAACTTATTATTCTTCATTTTTGTATATGAAATCCATTTGGAAAAAAATCTAGAACATCTCTCATACAAGAACTAGTAATATATATAAAGAAAATTAAGCCAATTTCTCTACTTAGGTCACCAAAGGAAATTTTATTTTAGTTACATTTTATTGAATAGTTACAATTAATATAAATATGTATAAACATATGACAGAATCACAATATTAAGTGACAGAATAAAAAGCGATTTTCCATGCAGAAAATTTCCTTTTCCTTTTTATGTATGGTGTTGAACTATTTTTTTGTTAGTTACTATCTATATATTCATTAATTAAATTTAATTATTCTTATAAAATAGTATAGTAAAAAACGGAATCACATCCTCAGAAACTAGACCATCCCAGGTGGGATTCGAACCCACGACCTTTGAATTAGAAGTCCAACGCGCTACAGGGAAACAACGAATGATTTTCCTTTCTATATATACTGTCGGACTATTATTTTCGTTTGTTACTATTTATCCATTTTTTAATTTAATTAATGAATTAATATTTGAAAAAAAGCTATATTAACATCAAGTGTTATCCCCTACAAGTTTAAAAAAATGTATTTGAACTTGAATGGATGAATAGAAAGTACTTTATTAACGATAGGAAACTTGAACGATATCTATATATATAAAGGAGAAAAGCGACTCACTCACTGACTGACTGACTGACTAATCACGAAATCTCTGGAACTATTCAACCTACAGACTTGAAATTTGGTAGACATGTTCCTTTGATAGAGTAGACATCAGCTAAGAAAGGATTTTCCGAAATTCGAAACGCAAGGGGCGTTACGGGGGGTTAAGGGCTTTAATAATAATTGTTTCCATGTTTAAACTACTTGATGTACAATCTTGAAATTGGGTAAGCGGATTCCTTTCAGAGAGTAGAGATCCGCTACAAAATGAGTTTGGTGAAAATCGACCCCCAAGTGGCGTTGCAGGGGCTTAGGGGGCGTTATAGATAATTATTTCCATTTTTAAACTATTTGACGCACTGTCTTTAAATTTGATATATAGATTCCTTTCGTAGAATAATGATCAGTTACAAAACGGGTTTTGTGAAAACAGACTTCTAAGTGGCGTTGCGGGGGATTAAGGGGCGTAATAGATAAATATATCTGTTTTTAAACTACTTCACCTACCTACTTGAAAATTGGTAGGCAAGTTTCTTTCCTGGAGTAAATATCCGCTACAAAATGGGTTTTGGGAAAATTGACCCCCAAGGGGTGTTGCAGGGGCGGGGGGCTTAAGGGGCGTTATAAATTCCTATTTTAAGTTATTAGACGTACAGTCTTTAAACTTGGTAAGCAGATTCCTCTCATAGGGTAGAGATACGCTAAAAATGGGTTTCGTGAAAATTGCCCCCAAGTGGCGTTGAGGGGACTTAAGGGGCGTTATAGATAATTATTTCCATTTTTAAACTATTAGACGCACAGTCTTTAAATTTGATATATAGATTCCTTTCGTAGAATAATGATCAGTTACAAAACGGGATTTGTGAAAACAGACTTCTAAGTGGCGTTGCGGGGGATTAAGGGCGTAATAGATAAATATATCCGTTTTTAAACTATTTCACCTACCTGCTTGAAAATTGGTAGGTAAGTTTCTTTCCTGGAGTAAATATCCGCTACAAAATGGGTTTTGGGAAAATTGACCCCCAAGGG
>BMAO01020746.1:0-30316 GCA_019973975.1 Trichonephila clavata | reverse complement strand
GCACTCTGAATTTTTGACTTTTAAATAGACTGAATGAAACTTCGAGTGATTTTTCGTATTTCAGTGATAAGTTTAGAAGTACTGCTACAAAGCTTGTAAGTTTGAGCTTTAAGTACATCAACAATTCACCAATGCCTCCACGTGGAAAAGAATTATCAAAAGATTTAAAGGATGCCATAATAAAACTCTATAAGGAAAGCAAGTCCAAAGACAAATCGCTAAAATCATAGGCAAAAGTCCTGCAACAGTGTAAAAAAATCATGAAAGTTCCAGGCTGAGGGAAATACTCTAAACAAGCCAAGAACAGGACGACCGCCCATTTTCACGGAGCGAAATGTAAAAAAAAAATCCGAAGATTAGCGCACCAAAATTGACAACTGATGCGAAAAACAATTTTGCAAAGTCATGCAATCCTGAAACAATTCGCCGTGTGTTACGGAAGGCAGGATACCATGGTCGAAATATGCGAAGAAAGCCATTTGTTAGCTAAGTGAATCTCAAAGAATAGATTTTGAAAAAGAAAATGAAAAGCAGGACAGAAATTTTTGGAATTCCGTGATTTTTTCGGATGAAAGTAAATTCAACATCTACGGGTCAGATGGACACCAAAAAGTTAGGAGGAAAGCAAATGCAGCTCTAGTACCAAAGAACATGAGAGGAACTGTAAAACACGGTGGTGGTTCGATTATGGTTTGGGGTTGCAGGCAGCAACTGGAGTGGGAAATTTAGTTATAATCGACGGAATAATGAATAATATAGCTATTTGAATATTTTAAAGAATAATCCAAGCCAAAGTGCTTCTAAACTGGGACTCGATGGATCCTTCACTTTCCAACAAGATAATGATCCCAAACAAACTGCTCCGGTTGTTCGGAAATGGCCGCTATATAACGTGTGAAAACAGGTAAAAACCCCACCGCAGTCACCTGATTTTAATCCCATTGAACACTTGTGGGATTATCTCGATCGCTAAATTAGAAAGCAAGAGATCAAAACCAAGAATGATCTAAAAAAAGCCCTTTTGGAGAAGTGGCAGAAAATACCATCTTCTGTCACTCAAAATTTAGTATAAAATCAGTGCCATCTAGATTGAGAGCTGTTATTAAGGCCAAAGATTACCCAACAAATTACTAATTTTTTCGAAAAATTGTAAAATTTGCAATATTAATGTCTTTGTTTGCATACTTTTATGATGTAAATTACATCCTATTTTAAGTCAAGCTCGTCTTGCTAATTAAATATTTGTATTTTTTAAATATTTTTCAGTTTGTAATTAAGCTTGATTTTGCTGCAATCGAAATAAGTCGTTAATTTGAAAAAACTAATATTGTAGATCTGTTTTTTTTTTCATAGGACATCACATACACACTGCATACTTACTTTTGTGACTAAGTGTATGTACGTATTCATTTCTTTAGATACATTTAACTTTTTCAAACTTTACTTCTTTATATTACTGGTGGAATAAAGTTGTAAAACAATATTTTTCAGAATACTTCAGTCATTTGGCATATTCCAAATGACTAGGAATGTTGAATAAATGAATGCTTAGAAAATGGGGAAAATATTAATTATTTCAAACATTGTTGATTAGCTTTCGGCATTATTTTCAATGGCGGATTTCAAACTTTCCTGGTAACTTGTAAATACCCTCGTATTTATTATTTAATCATATTTAACAATTTTAAAATTTTACATTTTATCTTGACTAACAGAATATAACTATTAACTATATTATAGCAAAATTAAAGAATTATGCAATTCCAACTCATAGAAGTAAAGAAAAATATAAACTAATCCATTTTGCAAATATGGCGATGTTTGTTCCTTCGTAGATGTAAAGTATGCTTATGAGCAAGATATTTTCTTTTTAATAAAAAAAAAATCCAAATTGATGTTTTTAATAGACTAAATAAAAACTTGAATCAAATTTTCATTCATTTTTATCCTTTGAATTGATATCTTACTTTAGTTTATCCCGATACAGATCTATTTTGAAAGATACAACGTCCCATTTGGGGTCACCCTGTGCATCCTACTGACAAGAATTTTTGCGGGAAGTGTTCTAGCAATGAGCCAACGCCACAGGGAGATTGCAAAAATTAAAAGAAAATGCTTAAAACCAGAGCTTTGAACCAAAATTTGTTTAGTTTCAGCCTTCGTTCCGCCAAAAATAACGGCTTTTGGTTTCCAATTCAGTTCCAAAAGAGTAATTTTATTTTATGTATTGGGTTGTTCGGAAAGTAATTTCGTTTTTTCCCACCAGAGGATTTAATTGTATTTTTTGCACCCAACTTCACATTTAAGCCGTATAATTTTTATATGCTTTGAGAGCTCATATAGAAAGGCTTGTGTGTGAAAAATTCCAATTAATTCTACGCAGTAGTTTTTGGTTGGTGCCCTTTTAAATATGGAGAGCGATAAGCAGAATTTTCGACATATCTTACTATAGAAAGGGTAAAAATGCTGTTCAAGCCAGAAAGAAATTGACCGATGTGTAGGGAGAAGGTGTGTTGACAGTACGCCAGTGCCAGAACTGGTTCGCTAAATTTCGATCCGGCAATTTTGATGTCGAAGATGCACCACGTTCGGGAAGGCCGGTTGAAGCTGATAAAGGCATTAGTTGATGCGAAACGGCGAATAACAACACATGAGATCGGATTGAGGTTAAATTTATCAAATTCAACAGTTTATGACCACTTGAAAGGTCTGGGATTATCCTCGAAGCTCGATGTATGGGTTCCCCATGTTCTCAACAGAGAGAAATCTGTGTCGCCGCATTGACGTCTGCGATTTGCTTCTCAAACGTCACGAAAATGATCCGTTTTTGAAGCGTATCATCACTGGAGACGAAAAATGGGTTGTATACAACAACGTCAAACGCAAGAGGTCATGAAGCAAAAAAGATGAACCGGCTCAAACCATTTCCAAAGCCGATATTCACCAAAAAAAGGTGATGCTGTCTGTTTGGTGGGATTTTAAAGGAATCGTTTTTTTTTTTAGCTTTTACCAGATAACAACGATTAATTCGGAAGACTACTGTCATCAGCTGGACAAACTGAATGATGCACTTCAACAGAAAAGGTCAGAACTAATCAACAGGAAAGGTGTAGTGTTTAACCAAGACAACGCGAGACCTCGTACAAGTTTGGTCACTCGCCAAAAGCTTTTACAGCTTGAATGGGATACAATGCCACACCCACCATATTCTCCAGACCTGGCACCATTGGATTATTATTTGTTCCGGTCACTCCATAATTTTTTAGACGGTAAAACCTTCACCTCAAATGAGGAGATCCAAAACCACCTCGATCAGTTTTTTGCCAGCAAAGACCAAAAATTTTATGAGCGTGGAATTATGCTACTACCAGAAAGATGGCAAAAGGTGTTGGACCAGAACGGCCAATATATAATTTAATACAGTATTTGTTTATTATACAAAAAATGTCTTTCATTTCAACACAAAAAAAACCGAAATTACTTTTCGAACAACCCAATATATTCTTATGTTATATCTAGTTCATTCGACTGAATTAAATCCGGCTTCTTCAAGTAGTTTCATGTGAAAATGAAACAGAAAAGTACTAATGAACATCAAAATAAGAAATTGAGAAACAATGCACATGTAATAATTATATGGTTCAAATTAAATTAGAAATATTGATACGTTGGTTACAGTAACAAAAAATAAGATATCGAGCTGAAATAAACTGATATTTTTTCGGTTTCTGGTGCAAAGCCCTGCTTAAAGCTTTAACAGTTGTGGATACTTAGATTCCATCAGTTTGTTTATTTTATCATAATCGCAAAGATTTATAGCCGGACCACTACGAATAATAATTTTTGAAAAAGTTAGGTTTTATGTACCATTTATGAACAAAATTTTGGTTTTATTTCTTTCAAACCCTAAATGCTAATTACCATTACGCTTTGTGGCCTTTGTTGTCGGTTGTTATAAGTGGCAGACGAGCTAGGGTCTGCATACGAGTTTAAAAAAAACAAGAACTTAAGAAACTTATTAGTAATTAAAATTGCTGACTAACTGCTGTTCTTTACAAATTTGTTCTTTTAAATGCTTCATCCATTCGTTGCAGACATACTGGGATCCAAGCAGCCCACCTTCAAGTCGGGAAATTTTTTTAGGTTTTAATAGTGGAGTTGACCCAGATGTGCAACTTCCAGTGGTGTAAATTCATCGATACTCAATATTAATTTACATGGCTCCTTTGAAATTAAAAAAAAATTACGTTAGATGCCGAAACAACTTACCACTTACAATTTAAACCTCTTTGTCGATATTTGTTTCTAAGATTCAAATTCGCGTAGCCGAACAGTCACCAGCAGTAATTTCATCAGAAATTCCAAAAGGGGAGGGGGATATAAATTGGAAGTAAATATTATCTGTGCCCATAATGTAATCAGTAAAATTATAGAGACTGCCGATAGAAGTGAAAACTTAGAACTTAGTATTAAAATTTGAAATTTCATAATGTTTGAATTAAAATTATCAACATCAATCTGGTTTTCACATCTATTGACACTACGAGCAACAACTAAATGCATGTTTATATGGTTTTTTATTATTCAAATATGTTACGGGCTGTAAGGGATCATGACAAAATATAAATACAATTCAATTGAAATAACAATTAATATACAATCATTATTTATGGATAGTATTTGCATTTAGTTAAATTTCAATGTACTTGATTTTTAACATTTTAATTGTTTGCATCATTGTCATCATTAATTTCAACAATACTTAGACTTTTTGTAGTTTCAATTATTTCATTTTGTTCTAAAAAAGATACAATGGGCTTATGGTAACTAAAGTAAGAAAGGAAAATATTTGATTCAAATTTATCTAAGTATCACGTAAAAACCGTATCGAGCGTCGTTTTATATTTTGTAGTACTGATTTTTCAATCATTGGACATATTTAAATTAAGTGTTTCATTTAGAAATTCAATTAGTGGTGGATTTTTATCATCTGCAAAGTTAATATTGAAGTCTCCACTTAAAATTATCAGTACATTATGATATTTTTCGCCAAATCTTTTTCGAGTATTTCAGAACCTTCTTTTGTATAAATCAGTGATTCCCAAAGTGGTCCTATATAGATCCCCAGGGGTTTATGACAACCTGCAAGGGGTCCACGTCAGCGAAAAAATAATTTTGGGGTCCATGAGATGTAAATGGGGTCTACGATATAGTGACTCATTTAATCAGAAAATGAATTTAATTTTAAAAGAAAATTTAATCACGTGGAAACCAGATTTATTTATTTAACAGATTCATCTACTAAATTTAATGAAGTTAATTTGCAGTTACAAGGACCATCATTTCGGCGTTTCTTGTCAGAATGACGCTAAGGAGTACAATATTGGACGTCCCGAATTTTTCTAGTTTCTCGATTTGTCACACACAATCTGCCAGGAAAAGGACGTTTTAACCTACGTTCAACATTTAAATACCATTTATTCAGATTTTGCAACTAGGTTTGAGAATGTTTTGCTACGGTAATATCATAGTAGGCAATGAATTAATATGGTCACATTGAAAGAAAAAAACAAATGTCAGTTTACAAGAGGACCTGATCGGAATAGGCCCCAAGAAGATCTTAATGTGAAATTTAGAAACGGATATCAGCAATTTTGGAAGCACCAAAACGGATGAAGAACCAGATTCATTCCTTCCATTAAAAGCATTTGTTTGTTGCTCAGTTACTTTATGTAACAGTTATTTTAAGTATTAATTAAATTTTAATTTAATTAATTAGCAAGTGTGTCTTAGGTTTTAAACACTATACTTCACTACAGTTAGAAAATTAAATCTTTTAAAAAAACTATAGCTCAACACCAGCTTTCAAAAAGTCATTTAAGTTGATACATTTGCAAAAAATCATTATTAGGTAAATAAGGGTCTACGCAAAACCGAAAAACATGGCAAGGGGTCTATGAGACAAAAAAAATTGGGAACCTCTGGTATAAATCATCAAATTTTCGAATAAAAATTGTTGCATTTGTTTCAAAGATTTTCCAGGCGAAATATAAACGGCAACCACACATTAATATGTATTTCCCATTCTCGAAATCGCAACGAGCAAGACACAGTATATACACATTGAACTTTTCACTAAATCCATTGAATTTCACTTATAAGATATACACAGCACTATAAAGTGTCTTAAGGCGAACAGCACACTGCGCGTGCGCCAGTCAGAGCATGTCGGTGACGCAAACCCATAAGATTTTCCCCTACCAAAAAGTGCCCAACGCCGCTAAAGAAGTTTTCACTTCAAAAATATAGTAATTAAAATATGATAATTATACAATAGACACAAAAGAAGTACATAAATATAGAAATAGAAAAATATAAATAGTTTAATAATAAAATGAAATTATTACTTACTATTACCGATTCAAGTAAAAATAAAATGTAAATTCAATCTTAATCATCTGCAAGCAAAATTCAAAGTAGAAACCAAAAGTTCGGATATTACACAAAAGTTCATTTGCAAAAGAACCAGACAAAAATTAGAACAAAAGTTCATGAGTTGCTTTGAAATGAGAGCTTTCAATCGCTGTAATTTTTAGTAGTAACAGAAATGGAAATAAAAGCTTCAAATCTGGAATGGAAACAATAGTGAGACTATGGTCATCAGTAAGATTGAGAACATGCAGGCCGTAAGCACAAGCAGAGATATCGGCTGAGAAAACAAAAGGCCATCGTAACGGAGCGTAAGCAGAAATCACGTCACTTCATTGAAGCTAAGGATGACGTGTCAAGAAAGTGAGGCGGAAGGTCTTTGGCTGCTGACATCATAATAGTAAACCTCAGCCAAGTAAACGAAGATGAAGCGTGAAGTAGAATCACCGCTCTTCAAGCTTCTGCCCCATTACAAAGGGAGGGATTTAAACACTGACAGATCTACGCACCGCTGCACGAAGGATCGTCCATTGTTCTAGTGAATGTTTTGTTGTCGCACTACAAAGCTACATGAGGACTGAAGGCGACGGACCTCCTCATTTTGAACCATGGTCAAGCGATGAAGATGACGCCTGGGCTGCTACTCCTAATCCAAAAGATGGCCGCGGCAGCCGAGTGGTCAAGGTATCGGATCGTGGCTGGCATGTCACGAATTCGAGCCCTGTACCACTAAAGACCCACCGTGTAGGGAAGCGATGCACGTTAAATCTGTCGAGAGCTCAAACGTCCTCCCTTTGGTGTGGTTGTTAGGAGAGGAGAGCCAGATCAGGTGTCGTCCTCGTCACTTGGCCATGTTTCAAAATTACGAGGTCAGTCGATAAAAGCCCTCGTGTAGCTTAACAGTGCGACATTAATATTCCTCACTCACCCAATCCAAAAGAGCACACAACGCCAACTCGAGGATTTTGAGCCCCGATAGATTTACGTGCATCAGCTCCTCTACACGGTGGGTCTTCAGTGGCACTAGGTTTGAACTCATGATACACTGGTGACGAGTCCGTGACCACGATCGTTAGTCCAACGCGGTCTCAATGGTACCTAGAATCTAACTTAGGATTCGATAGAAAAAACGCCAGACACAACCACTTGGCTACCATGGTCGCTTGTGAGTTGAAAACGCGATTCAATTAAAGATTCATTCATGAAGAGATCTCATCTATCATGCATTCACAGTAGGGATGTACGCATCGCGTTCTCGATTTAATTTCTATTGTAATCACATCCCTGTTAATTAAGAAATTTAAACACAATGCTGAGGGGCGTGTTGCGAATTTTAAGATGGGAGAGCAATTGCATAGCCCTTTTTATCACGTATGTTTTCTTCCCACCACAAAAAAAACTCGTACTATAGTAATATATATACACGATAATTTATTTTTAAAAAAAATCAAATATTAAGGTTGTATAATTCCTCCATAACCCGATATCTTCGCATCCGTTTCAGATTAATTCAAACTTACTCAAGAGGATTATGTGAAGTGCGCGGCCAAAAGCTCCATCTTACGGTGGGAGGTCCAATAGAAAAGGAAGAAAATTTATTAGGCTTATACAGAATGGGTTAACTTCAACGAATTAACAACATCAAGTTATGAGAAAGATCAAACAGTTACAGTTAATATCTTTATTTGGGATTTGGAGCAACAAAGGCTATTATCACATACAAAACTAACAGGCATCAATAGGTTAGTTAATGTCAAAATATTTCATCTTCTGAATAAAATAAATTAAAAGTAAAAAAACTTTTTTAAAAACAAGCTTTTATTTAAATGCGCTAAAAAGAATAAAATAAATTTTTCTTTAAATTTTTTTACTATCAACTTATAACGTCATTACACAATTTATATGATATAAAAGCTCGTCGCAAGATTAAAGTACTCTTATTTACTTAGTTTGTAATTTTTAAGGAATTAAAATCAATCAGATCAAATTAGTTAATTTACTTGTTTATCTGCAGAGGTAAATCTCGCGACAAGCTTTTATATCATATAAATTGTGTAATGACGTTATAAGTTGATAGTAAAAAAAATTTAAAGAAAAATTTATTTTATTCTTTTTAGCGCGTTTAAATAAAAGCTTGTTTTTTAAAAAGTTTTTTTACTTTTAATTTATTTTTTACTTTTTAGTTATCACTGGATAGGTTTCTCAGTCTGTTCATCTCATTCAACGCATCATTGTTGCTAGGTGTTAGTCGGTTATTTTCGAACAGTCTAGCTAAATGAATTCTCGCAAAAAGGGTACTAGACGAAAAACACATTTTTTTCTTAAATCCGTAATTTTTAAGCAATTTTTCCAATCTTCGTACAGATCTTGGGTAATATTGTCTTACACACGAAAAAAAAGTTTTATGAGATTTTCTTCATAAATGACAAAGTTATTAAATGTTAAAATTTTGAGTATTTTTTGAAAAATCGTAAAAAAAAGTTCTTGGTATTTTATTTTTTAAATGACTGATTCTAAAAGAGCAAAGCATGAGTTGTTTCAGTACGGAATTTTGATTCATTTAAACAAAAAAAAACTCATGCGCAATGATTTAGACATTATTTTCATAAAAACGCATCGATTTTGATTTATTTTAAAAAAATCGTAAGGAATACAAATATTATTATTTTGTAAAAAACATTATACCGTATCGGGACGAAATAAATGATCTTTTCGATTCTATAATTATTTTTTGTCTGAGTTTCATAGACTAAAGCTAGATAAATTTTTTAAAGAATTTCTGGTAATACTCCATCTCAGTTTAACTTGGAAGCGTCGAGAAAGGTCTACTGTACCAAAAATACTTGAAAAATAACTCTACTTTTTTTTGTTTTGAATTTAAATCCAGGAAAATAGATAGAAATTTGTAAAAAAAATGCATACATTGTAGAAATTAGATTATTTTTACGTTGAAAGAAATGTAATTATTTTTCAGACAAAGTTAATTAATACAGTCAACAGCGCAACGTTATGAAATTCCAGTTTGGCTGAAAACCGATTTTCGACGCCAACTTTTGTCATTGTTGTAACAATAACATTATTACAACAATGCAGATATATCGAAATTGGCGCCTAAAACTAGTTTAACGTTTTAATTAATATCTTTTTAATTAATTGCAATATCGGAATATAAATGGTCAAACAATGCATTGTCATCCTAACTAAACGTGTATACAAAATATCAGCTCAATGAAATGAAGATATCAGCTTCAAAATTGAGTTGCAAGATTCCACCCGAACAAATTACATACATACATACATTGTAAGTTAAATAAAAGCTTTTAAAATCGGAATGTTGATCTGTTTGATATAGCTTTATCTAGTAAGTCTTTGAATGTGATATTGCAACCAGGATCAATTTTGAGAAAAGCTTTAAGGTAATTTCGAGGTTGAGTATATCTGACGCATCTTAATAAAATATGCTCCAAGTCATTGAAACAATTACACATTGCGTTATCCGTTAAATTAAATTTTTGAAAGTCTTGGGGTAATGATCATTTTGCTAAAGATTCGAGTGCATAAAATTTCTTCTCTTCTATTGTTTGTCCATTTAGAGATGATGCCAATGTTTATAATATTGCCCAAATTTTCCAAATACTTGCTTAAATAAAAATTATTATTTGCTTTCTTAAATCTCTCTCGATATATTTTTTTACTGATATCTTCTGAAGCAATCCAGTCGATATAAACGTAAGACTCCGTGACAGATCTTGCGAGATAATTCGCCTGCTCATTCCATAGTATATTAGAGTGTCCCGGAATCCAGAGTAATATCAGTTTATTAGTATAATATGATTGTATGTAAATTTTGCAAGCAAATCTGTGAATCGCACTATGTGATTTAATAGAATAATTTTGAAGAGCATGGAGAACCGAGAGACTATCAGATAAGATTAGCAGATTTTTGTTTGAAACAGTCAGATCATCTAAAGCTTGGCAAATATCCAATGCTTCAGCAGTAAAAATAGAATTATTGTGATTTATTCTATAAGCAAAAGAGAGATTTTCTGTTATACCAGCTATGGATGTTATTTGATCGTTTTTCGATGCATCAGTGGCTATTATATGGAAGTCCTGAAAATCATGCTCAACTGTTTCATCAAATAAACCCCTTATAGCTTGAATTGGTAACTTTTTCTCCTGAAATTTGAAGTTATTGGTATATATTTTATATGGCAGAATTGTAAAGGATGATATTCTGGGGATTGTGATGATTTGGTTACTATTAGCATTTCAAGTGAGAAGTATGCTAACAATATTATTTTTATCCTCCTTCATAATTTTTAAATTCAGATAATCAGGATTATTGCTATATAATGGAGAAAAGGTTTGATTGGAGATTTGAGAGAGGAAAAATTTATTTGCCAGTCTTCTGATTTTGTCCGAGAGAATTTCTTTTATAGCCAGTTTCATTAGTAAAATATTTGGTATCCATTGTAGAAGACCTAGTGCAATTCTGAGAGCTTTGGTTTGTTTTACATTAAAAGGCTTCAACTGATTGTAAGACCATTTATTTATTATATTACATGTATATAAAATAGGTGCTACAGATACTATTATTGATTAATTGGATAAGATTTTCAGCTCTCGGACCATCATGCTTGTAAGCCATACCTTTAAGAGCATTGAGTTTTTTCAGTGTTTATTTTTCATTTGATGCGTGATATTAGTATTTTGATTCCGTTTCAAAAAATATACTCCTAAATATTTAATAGAAGACTGCCTCGGTAGAGGGGTTCCAGCTAATAATATATTAGGAAATGAGTGAATCCTTTTGTTCGAGAGTTTTGTTCTATTGTACTTTTGTCTGGGCTTAAATTCAATTTCCAATAATTACACCATTGACTCTCTAACGTATTTTGCAATTTACAACAGATAATATCGCGCGATTTATGTGAGGAATAGATAAAAATGTCGTCAGCATATATAGAACACTCAACACAAGTCTCCAATGTTTCAAAAAAGTCATACATATAGATAGTGTATAGTAATGGAGACAGTACACTACCTTGGGGGAGTCTCTTTAGCAGTGTTTTTTCAGATGAAAGACATCCCCTCCATCGAATTTGCAGTGATCTGTAAGATAGAAATTCATGCATCCAAAAAAGCGTTATTTTTCCAGTTATACCAATTTGTAAACACTTGTAAATGAGACCGTCAATATATACGGAACCATATAATAATATATAAGCACTCTTTATATATCTAAGCTAATCCCCACGACGTATTTTTTCCCCCAACTTTTCGTCTGTAATTGCTTTGAAAATTATATAAGTTGCTGTTCTGTTATCTTTAAAAGGAACAAATCCTTAATGTTGCTGATGTAGTTTTTGTTCTGTTATCAGGAAGTAGGCAATCCGATTTGCTAAAATTCTTTCAAATGTCTTAGAAAAAACTGATGTTAAAGCAATAGGAGGAGATTTTAGTTTTATCTTTGCATGGTTTGGGAATTGGAATTATAGCATTCTTCCATGCATTTGGGACAACTGACTTGTCAAATAACTGTTGAAAGAAATTTAAGATTATTATTCGTTCACTATGATTTAATATTTTCAGGAATTTAGCAGGGATCTGGTCTGAACCTGGGTTGTATTCTTAGCGGATTTTATTGCTCTGTTCAATTCAGATATATGAAAGGGTTTGTTGATTAAACGATTATCTTAGGCAAAAAAGTTCAAAGGGAGTGGCTCATGGATAATATTGGATGAGAAGTTCTCTGCAAAGGGGGGAGTGTTGATTGAATCTGTGGATGGTATATTATTCTGTTATGCATCTGAAGGAAATTCAGTGTTGACTCGGGATTATTTTTCATTGCGATTTTCTTTAGAATGTTATTGAATCTTCTTGGGTTAGGAACATTATTGCACACCGTATCCCAGTATTTCTTTTTGGATTTTTTTATATAAAATCGGAGCCGGCTGGAATATTGCTTATATCGAATCCACAATTTGGGGAAGATTTCCCGAATGGCTCTTTTTCTGAAGTATTTCTTTAGTTTATAAAGGTTATGACAAGTATTATTCCACCAGGAAGGAAAGAGTCAATTAGAGATTTTTATATTTCTAGCATTATTTGAAATTAGTTTAGCAATATTGTCAGATAGATTATGATTATAATCGCCTTTCTTAAAAACTGTTGATTTTGCTTGTTTTTACAGTTCATTTAATCGAGTAATGAAAATTAAAATCTGTGATAATAGGACAATGGTCACTATTGTAGGAGCTGTCTAAAACGAAAGTATTTCTGTATCCGATGAGGCTTGAAGAACAAAGTAAAATCTAGAAGAGCACTAGAGCCAACATTGCTTCTATGCGTTGGAACATCAGTATTGGGAATAATGAAATTAGAATTTGTTAACCAATCCACAAAGATTTCACTGTATAGAGAAGCATGATTTGAACCCCACATTGGGTGATGCAAATTAAAATCTGAGAATATATAAAACCTGGGTCCAATAAGGAATCAAGAAAAGAAGTTGTGTAATATTGAGTGAGTGATTTTGGGGTTTATTGGCGCAAGAGCCGATTTCGGCTATACTGCGCCAAACATTTGTTTTAATATCTGTGGTCTAGACGGGAAGAGAAATAATGAATTGAATGACAAGAGGGTCGTAAATAGAGAAGGATCACTAGGGTACCCCGGGTTCGTGAAGCCCGTGTATACCAAAGACAGTAAACCCCGTGGGAAAAGGAAAAGATCACTAGGGCACCTCGGGATTGTGACACCCGTACTCACCTAAAGAAGGTGAGCCCCCTGAGGGGATGTAATATTGAGTCCTCGAGATGCATATAAATTTATCAGATGAAAGGATGTATCATTAATTATAATTTGCAATATTCAAATTTCATATTCTGAAGATGGCGTACTGTTAAAGGATATTTGTCTGGCAGAAATATTTGATGGTACTGCTATCAGCAGCCCTCCTCCTGGTCTGAAAATGATTTTACCAGGGATTTGCAAATTATCGTTAGGTTTTAAAAGTCTCTTGTAATATCAAAACATCTGATTGAGAAAAGGGAGGAATTTTTAACCAAATCAGTTTGGTTTCTTAAACTTCTACAATTCCATTGTAGAAACCGCATAAAAAAACTATACTAGGGGGGGGGGGTTAATCCTCCGCTTGAGGAAATTAAATATATTTACGGATATAGATAATTTATCTATATTTTTAAGAAAAACGTAACTCAGACTTAGCAAATACTTTCTGCAGTTTAAAACTTTAAAATTGTCCAATTTCAATACTATTTTATGTATCATCCATCTTGTTAGATGTACTTGGTATGGATATTTCAATTTTCTGTTGCGGTAGGCTTATCTTTTTTTTCTATTAGGTGAAGAGGGTTGTTTACTAATTTCTATCAAATGTTTAAACATAGATTCCATCAATATTTGCATCGAGTTCATTATGGCTGTAGTTTGTTTTGCCAGAGTTATTTGAAAATTTTCTACTATATTTTCTAATTTTTTCTCAAATTCTTGTATATTTGGTCCTGGGGCTGTTTTTACTGCTGTAGCATAATTTGCGGAGTGAGTTTCCTTAAACTTTCTTCGAGCTTCTCCCAGAGTTAATGTTTAGTACATTTGAATTCGATAATTTTTTTTCTTTTATAAAAGAGGGACAGAGAGTTGGGAGAGTTTGGCGGATGATCTCCTTTACAGTTTGAAAGATTTGTACATTGTCTAGAAAGGGATCCACCACAATTAATACATCGAACATCACTAGAACAAAAGCGTGATGAGTGCGTGAAACTATAACAATTGCTACATTGCCGAGGGTTAATCTATGAATATATAATTGAGCTCTGATTAAAAAACCAGAGTTTTACACATTCTGGTGTATTAATGCCCAGAATAGTAATTAAGACAGGAGAGTCTTCTTGAATACTATTTGTCATGATGAATCTACGGATTTCAACATCATTTGAATTTTTTTAATTCAGTTGCCATATCCGCCAGATGTACATTAGTTGGAATAGCAAAAAGTAGGAATCGCGAAATGAACCCTTCCCATATTATGTTGACCTTTACTGGAATATTTAAAATTTGTTCAATAGCTGTTATCTGAACAACGCATATTGGATCCGAGGTGTTTATTTTTCCGCTTCGAGTGAAATACATATGCGTTATTTTATCATGCCTTGGTATTTTGCTTTTTAATTCAGCATGTAATAAGTGGGGGTTCGATTTAGGGATGCTTCCAGTTTTTCCTGTGTGTTCAAGTAAAATTGTAATTTCATTAAAGGTTTTATTGTCAATTCGCAGAATTAATTCTTGGGTAGTTTTGGTTGATTTAAAGTCTGTAGGTTCCTTCATGTTGTCCATCATTTTTACTTCATCGGATTCCGTAATCCAGAATGTGGAGTGACTCAGCTTGAGTCCCCTTCAAGCAATAAAAATGGGGGGGGGGGGAAGAAATTGGTTAACTTACCAAAATCCAGAAAAGAAAGGAAATAAATAAAACCTCTTAGAGGTGTACCAAAATATAGTAATACATAACGTGACCATTTATTCTTTGACTCAAAACGGGACATTTGTTTTGTTTAGGTCAATTAACAGGTATACAATTAAAAAACTCTATTTTAAAGTTATTTATTCAGAAAAAGTTAGCTTAAAAATTACGAATTAAAAAATATACCCAAAATGTTTAGTTATATTTATCAGAGGAACAAATTTGCTTTAATATAGCTGATGAAGATTTTAAGTAAGAATGAAACTCTTGGAACGTTTTTTTTTACATTCACCTTAATATTATCAACATCACCTTTAGAACTGAAATTAGTAACTGGGTTTTCTCAGATGTCCACAATTTATTCATCATAGAAAATACTCTTTCTACTGGAGCATTTGTAGCAGGCAAACATAGAATATATTCAAATAAAATAGAAACGTTTTCATGCTGTAGATTGTTGGCGTGAAAGTGTTTGAATACTTCCACCCAACGAGTTTCCGTGGAAACATTTAGATCATTTTTATTTGGTTACTTTTTGCGATGTAATGTAGTTAGAAATTAATGAAAATTTGTCAAAAACTTCTGTATCTTTTTTACAGTCAATATTGTCGTTTTCAATTAATACATCCAGAGATTTTTGAACGTCTTCCCATGCAGGGACATTTTTTAAATCTGCCCAATAAAATATCTCCATTACTTTGGTAAGAAAGCAAGTTCACTGCTCCAGATATTTACGGCTTAATTTATAAAATTCTGTAGACGTCCTTTTCACAAACTCTTCATCTATATAAGTACAATTATCTTGATTTCACCATTAATTGACGGTATGTAAATGGAAGAGAATGATTGTTCGGTTTTTGAGTCAAATTGTCTTTTAGTTGATTGATTTCGTTTGCAGCTTCAACTGCCGATACAGTCTGACCTTCAAGTTTCAATACAGCTTCACGCGGTTTCCGAAAAAGGGACAATTTTGCGTCCCAGAGTTCATTTCGGGGACACCGGGACTTATAACTATAAAAAGGGACAGTCCCGTTCAAAACGGGACGTCTGGTCACGTTAGTAATACACTGTATAAGAAAACACCGAAAACTCAGGTCAGAGGCAACAATCTCAAGATTTTGAAATACACATCCTTCCTCAAACCCGGTCCGAGATAGATCAAATGAAGAGTAGGTAAAATCTGAGACAAACGCCTTAAAAACACTTTTCCTTTGATGTCGTTTTAAATGCACTTCTTTTAATTTTCTTATTTTTAAAAAAACTCATTTTTTCCCCATCTTCATCGAAACAAAGTCCCAGCACACCGCGATAGAAATAGATGACTTCAACTAAAAAGGGAGAAATACTTTATTAAAAGTTGCTTTTCAACTATCCATTGCATAGTTTTTAGTAATGCTACCCTATTTTAAAAACTTGTTGTTGTTTTTCCTAATGGGGCTGCGCGTTGGTATTTTAAACCTTTGCAGACCTAGAGCATTCCCCAGGAGCTGGTGTCACTTTTTAGAGCTGCACCATATAGGCCCGTGGTAGGCATTAAGTCGATCGCGATCGACTGGGAGACCGCCAAGACATTTTGGGGTGACCGTTTTCACATAAGATCTTAGACGTGCATACTAAAAGGAACGCAGGTGATTATCAAAATACTGGAAATGCCCGTGAATAAAAATGACCTTTTTGAATGCACTTGATAAACTACCAAATATTTTTGTGAGTAGATTCTGGTAGTATTCAGCAGCTTTTTTTTAAAACTCTGTAAGTCTGATTTTTTTATAAATCATAAAATGTTGGATCTCTCAGATTTTCAAAGAGATAAAATTGTGGAAGTCCGTTTAGCTGGAACAAATGTGACCGAAACATCCCAGTTTTTAGTCTAAACTGCGAATCCACAGTGCAACAAGATAAGCTCGGCAAAGCAAAATAATGGATGGAAAGAGAAGCTCGGTGAAAGAGATCGACGAGTACTGAAGCGGATTGTAATGTCTAAGAAGCTAATAACTGCAGCATAAGCACAGAGCTCTAACAGCATCTAGATTCTCAAGTGTCAATAATTAGAATTAGAAGGCCCTTTCATAAACAGAACATTTACGACTGAGTGGCACTTCTTAAGCCACTTGTCACAGATGTTAATCTTTGTCACACTCACAAAACCTGGCCGATTGCTAGAAAGTAATACGCTCTGACGAATCATATTTTAGACTTCCCTACAACAGGACGGGTGCAGGTTTGGCGGATATCTGCACAAGCGTATGATCGGGATTGACTCCTTCCAACTGCTAAACATGTAGGTGGATATGTCATATTATGGATTTAGATTTCGTTTGTGATATAACACTTAAGGAATTAAAGTTAAAATTGCAAGGGAAAAATCAAACAATAGTAGAATTCATTGGATTTCTTAATGCTTTCGAAAACAAGTTAAATGCTGAAGAATGAATTAAAAAATTTCAAAAATATTTCTGAAGACAAATGGAGGAAGGTGCATTAAGCAAAGAGAAATATCATGGTGCAATAATAAAACTGCGCCTCGAATTTGAGAGACGTTTTCAAGAATTTACTAGACTAGAACCAATGGTTCCATTCATTCATTTGGCGATACTGATGTGGAAAATATAACTCAAAATGTGATAAATAATCTCTTATCTCTTGAAACACAAAATTTTTCTCCTTGCAAAGGACGCAATTTTAAAAGAATAACTTTTGGAATCTAATGGATGAAGTAAAGTATCTTAACTTAAAAAAAGCTGCAATTTATTTAACATCGTTATTTCGCTCCATCTACTTGTGTGAATCTATATTTTCAACGATGGATATAATTAAAATAATGCATCATTCCTGTTTCACAGATGACCACTTAGAATCCATCGCAAGATTAACAGTTAGTAATTATACACCAATATTCAAGATTGGTACAGATAGTGTGCAGACTAAGTCTTCTGCTGAGACTATAACTACGAGAATTAACTTTAAATGAAAATTATTTATTTTTTATGTATTTTGAATTGTTTGATAATAAATGCATCATTGGATATTATTAAATTTGTGGGTATAATTATTATGCTTATGTTTTGCGTTTTACTTAAAAAGGAGTTTTAAAAAAATAAATTTTTTTATTTTGGATATGTAGGTAATTACATATTTTGTATTTAGTATTGTTATAATATAAATATTTGAGCTTTTTTTTTTACTTATCACACCTACGACACAGAGTGGACCGCAACACCTTGAAAAATTAGAAGTAGACCGTATCATGTAAAAGTCTGCCCACCCCTGTAATACACTTTTACTCAAACTCTATATTTCGGAATAGAACTAGTCAGAAATTAAAACAATTCATATTGAGCACCCAAAGCTTTTACTACAATGACATTAATCTTCTTGTTAATCATTTTATTCTTATGCTAAGGATTATTTTTTCCTTTTTAATTCGACTCACTATAAAATCGTGTTTTTTGTTTTTTTAAGCTATAATTTCTATACTTCCATTTCGATGGAAAGAGATATTGCATATTTCAAACACTTGACACTTTTCTTTGGTATGAATGCACAAATGTCATCATAATTTATCCATTTGATTAAAAAGACCAGCAGAATATTTAAAGGACATGATATCCTTAGGAGAAATAATGTCTTTACCTTGAAATATATATGTGTGTAAAATGCATTTAAGGAACAAAATTGAGAGAATTCTTTGAATATATTTCATAAAAATGAGGTTCTCTTGGTATCAATACATAAATGTGAATTTAAATGACCACTTTGGGAGGAAGCCTTGTTGCATATTTCACAAACAAGAGGCTTTTCCTTGGTATGTATACATAGGTGAGCTTTTAAATGACCACTTTCAGAGAAAGCCTTGTTGCATATTTCAAACATAAGGCTGTTCCTTTGTATGAATACGTAAATGTTTCTTTAAGGAACCACTTTGAGAGAAAGCCTTGTTGCATATTTCACAAACATGAGGCTTTTCCTTGGTATGAACACGTAAATGTTTCTTTAAGGAACCACTTTCAGAAAATGCCTTGTTGCATATTTCACAAACATGAGGCTTTTCCTTGGTATGTATACGTAGGTGAGCTTTTAAATGACCACTTTCAGAGAAAGCCTTTTTGCATACTTCACAAACATGGGGTTTTTCCTTGGTATGTATACGTAGATGAGCTTTTAAATTACCACTTTCAAAGAAAGCCTTGTTGCATATTTCACAAACATGAGGCTTTTCCTTGGTATGTATACGTAGATGAGCTTTTAAATTACCACTTTCAGAGAAAGCCTTGTTGCATATTTCACAAACATGAGGCTTTTCCTTGGTATGAACACGTAAATGTTTCTTTAAGGAACCACTTTCAGAGAAAGCCTTGTTGCATATTTCACAAACATAAGGCTTTTCCTTGGTATGTATACGTAAATGACTTTTTAAATTATCGCTTCGTGAGAAAGCCTTGTAGCATATTTCACAAACATGAGTCTTTTCGTTGGTATGTATACGTAGGTGAGCTTTTAAATGACCACTTTCAGAGAAAGCCTTGTTGCATACTTCACAAACGTGAGGTTTTTCTTTAGAATGAATACGTAAATGTAACTTTAAATAACCACTTCGAGAGAAAGCCTTGCTGCATATTTTACAAACATGAGGCTTTTCCTGTGTATGAATACGTAAATGTGAAATTAAAATACCACTTCGATAGAAAGCCTTGTTGCATATTTCACAAACATAAGGCTTTTCCTTTGTATGAATACGTAAATGATTTTTTAAATAATCACTTCGTGAGAAAGCCTTGTTGCATATTTCACAAACATAAGGCTTTTCCTGAGTATGAATACGTAAATGACTTTTTAATTTATCGCTTCGTGAGAAAGCCTTGCTGCATATTTCACAAACATAAGGCTTTTCTCGAGTATGAATACGTAAATGTGAATATAAATGACCACTTTGGGAGAAAGCCTTGTAGCATATTTCACAAAGATTAGGTTTTTCGCTGGGCATATTACACAAGGGATGTTTTAAGTTATCATTTTGAGAGTTAGCCATCTTGTTAGCTTATAAAATTGGAAATCTCGGGTGACATCATGTAAATCTTTATTTAATTTTAAGTGATGTGAAGAGGGTGCATCCAATTTGAGGGGAAAGCAGTTTATAATTACTTAATTTTTTATGAGAAAAAATAATTCTTTTTGATACTATACTGAAATAAGAAATTTAGTTTTTTAAATTAATGCACAAAATGAAATCCGGCTGAGCATTGCATATTAAAATTAAACAAAATAGCAAACTACTTTTTTACTTCAATTTGCTGAAAATATTCTAAAATGTATTCAATGATTGCAAAATTGCAAGTATGTGGAAATTTTTTTTAACTAAGCTCAGAAACATTCTCTACCGCAATTTAAATGAAACTTTAAAGGTGTGTGTCACAATACCTGTATTACATAGTTCCTTAGTGCAAAAAAGTTAGAAATGGCACAAATCAACTAATGTTCTATAAAACATTCAGCTGGAAGTGAAAGGTAAATAGCACGCTGTCCATTTATGGTGAATTACTGCTTTGAAGTAACAACTCTTCAAAAAAGTATATACTTTTGGTGATGAGCCACATAATTTTAAACAAATATTATTAGCATGCAGTCAAAGATGTTTGAGATCGCAAAGAAATCTTTTCTCCAACTGTAAATCTTATGAACTTGTAAAGCCTTGCATTCGCAAAACATTTTCTCCAAAATTTATATTAAACTGCTTTTCCATGAAAGAATTTATACAAAACTGTTCCAGAGTCAGCATCTTTCAAATGAACATATATTGACAATTTTTATGCAGAACGTTCTCATTAATTTCTTTCTATAGCTAATGATGTACTTTTTATATGAGCGAGAAAATAGTAATTTGAGATCTAAAAATCTAAATTCTTAAGAATTTTTTAAATTTCCACTTAAGAAACTCCCACGCTTATAGAAAACTTTGCCATAACATTCCATTTCTATGTAGTTCATCTTTTCACTAAGAAATTTATAGTTTTTGTTACAGACATCTTTGATTTTTTTCTGCCCCGCTTACTTTCTCCCTCGTTTTGGCTTGAGATATTAGAATTCTACACTTGCCTAAATTTTTCTATTCCTCTGAAAAGAAAAATAGCCATGAATACCAATATTGACATTATATATATAAAAAAAAAACATTGTAAAACTAAAATATATAGTTAAAAGAAATAACTACATTCCACAGTTTCCAATTTTCATAGATTTCGGAGAAACAAAACACTTTCAACATTACTATAATATACCAGTCTAAGCAATCACTAGCCTTTTAAATTTTCTAATGCAAAAACTTAAAATTTCACAAGAACATTATTTTATGCACACTGATTTCAGAGTATATCATGCTACATTTGACACACTCACATAATCTCAGCGTTCACAGGATTATTTCATTTGCCCGCTCCCTTTCCAAAAAGACGATCAACTCTCATTTTCTAAACAAAAAGGGCGAGTACAAATGATCCACTTGATTTTAAAAAATTATACTTTCTAAACTACTGCATATATCACGATAAGTGACACATGATTGTAAAGATAAATATACCAAGTTTTTCCCCCACCAATGATCAACCACAAATTCAAGACTGTTATGATTGAAATCCAAACATGTCGATAACGATAGAGATGATTTTTTGCAAATTAGAATATGAACGAGCTTTTTCTGTTATTTAGTGTAGCGTGCATTTAGAAATCGCCACGGTAAAAAAGCACCAACCAGAACATTCTGTGCTCGTATAATGATAATCAATTTTAGAAAACGGGTTTCTTATGTGCCAAGAGTCTCTGAAGAAGCAGTGTGTGACGTAGTCACAAAGGAGAAATCACCCCTATTCATGAGTCATTCCACAGCTGGAGAGCACGTGGCTTTGGAGTCATTGTGCTTTATCTGACATCTGGACTGTCGCCGCCGGTGTAACTGGTAAACCCTATGGGCTGAGCATCACTGCATTATTTTTCGTCCATAGGCAGTGATTGACCGTCTTGAAAGGCTGGTGCCTCGGCAGATGGCGGCATCAAAAAAGGAAAAGGCAGCGAGATGGTTCGAGAACCAGATGTCAGCCAAGCCCTTGTCGCCGGAAACTTTTGAGAGGGACCTGAGCCTTTGTTATCTCTGCACCAATGGCGAGCTAGTGAGACCGAGGTGCAGGGTGCAAAACCTTGAGGCCTGCCAATGGGGGTTGATGAGGGGCATGGAGTTTACCCACCCCTGGAGTTTAAAAGGGTTGACCCAGCGAAAGAGGAGATCGACTCCCACGATAGACTCCCGAGACAGGATCCAATGGACGAATAAAGAAGCGCGATCGACTCCCGAGATGAACGCTGAGATAGACTCCTGAGACCGTATCCAGCGGACTAGGAAGGAAGCGCGACCGTATCCTAAAGACCTGATGCCCGGAGAAGATGCGAGGAGTGGACACCAATGCAACTGACTGGCTAAATAGAACTAGCACCTGAAACTGACTTTTTCTCTTCCCAGTGATCTTCTAAATGTTAAAAAGTGAAATAAAACAGTTTTTGATCGCAATAAAAAGTAATTTTTAATATTAACTTAGCGTTGACATCCCGTTACCGAGTCCATGCCACAAGTGGATAGGGCGATGTAGAGTTTTGTTCAAAATCCAAGGAAGTCTATGAGAGTCGTAGCCCGTAAGCTTAGAATGCCTTAGGAAATAGTATGGAAAATTTTATGGGAAAAAAAATAAATTTTCAAGCCGTATCACTTGACATTGACACAACAAATAACAGAGGGAGGGGGGCGGCAAGTAAGCATTTGTGCAGCATTACAAACCATTGAGTAGTGCTACAAAATGTATGGAATAAACTGAAATATACAGATCGGACGTATGCCATGTAACAAAGGGGTCACACATCGAACATTTTTATTAGAAAAAACTTGGTATATTTCTCTTTACATTCCTGTATCACTTATTGTAATAAGTGCAGTAGATTCGATAACATGGTTTTCTAAATTCGGGTTTATCTCATTAGTACTCACCCTGCATTTCGTTTCACCTAAACTTCGTAGGATTGGGCAAGATAAAAACTGTACCAATCTGCTTGAAAAATAGTTCTATCTTATTTTGAAATTTAAAATAAAGCAAATGCATAGCAATTGTAAAAAGTGTCATACAAGGGGTGATCAAATGAAAAGGTACGAAACGACATAAAAATGAATCAGTTAAATATTTGCATATTCCGCCATGGGAGAATGTAGCGAGACATCTTGGGATGCCATTGGACGCTTTGACTGAGATCGGATCATGCGCGGGCGCCCGCATGCGCAGGAGAGAGCAAAGGCTCTTATAAAAAGTATCGTCCAAATGATGTGGCAGTCCGTATGAGGACAGGATGGCGTTCGCGTTGCAAAATTCGACGATTGAGGAGCAGCGAAGTGTTATCCGATTTCCGACAGCGGAAGGTGAGAAACCGGCAGCTATTCATCGGCGGATGGTGACCGTTTACGGGGAGAAATGTGTCTCTGACAAGTCTGTCAGAAAATGGAGTGCTCGTTTCCGTGCAGGCCGTGAGAGTGTGGGTGATGACCAGAGACCAGGCCAGGCAAACACTGTCATCACGAGCGATCTCATCGACAAGGTGGACGACCTAGTGAGATGTGATCGGCGTGTCACATTGCGAATTTTGGTGCTGAAGTTGGATGTCAGCTATGGAACTGTGTGTACAATTGTTCACGACAGGTTGCGATTTCGGAAGGTGAGTGCCGCTTGGGTTTCGAAGCAGCTAACCGACCAGCAAAAGAAACTGCGTATGGGTCTAGCACTGCAACATCTGTTTCGGTATCAGGAAGACCCGGCTTTCATGAAGCGGATCGTCACAGGTGATGAGACCAGGTGCCATCACTACGAGCCAGAGACAAAGCGGGACAGCATGCAGTGGAAGCATGCGTCGTCACCTCCCCCTAAAAAGTTCAGAGCCGTGAAGTCAGCAGGCAAGGTGTTGTTCACTGTCTTTTTCGACGTTCAAGGTCCGCTACTTGTGGAATTCCTCAAGCACAGAAAAAGCATTAACTCCGATGTGTACTGTGAGACACTCCGACACCTACGCAGGTCCATCAAGAACAAAAGACAGGGGTTGCTCACAGAGGGTGTGATTCTGCTCCATGATAACGCACGTCCACATGTCTCCAGAGTCACACAAATGGAACTGGACAAGTGCAAATGGGAGACATTGGACCATCCACCCTACAGTCCGGACATATCACCCTGCGATTTCCATGTGTTTGGTCCACTGAAGAAACACCTGAAAGGGAAGCACTTCAACTCTGACGACGTACTCAAGGACACTGTGAAGGACTGGATCTCGTCACAGCCACAGGAATTCTGGGAACAAGGAATCCTGCGGCTTGTTCATCAGTGGGATTGTTGTGCTCAGGCCTATGGTGAATATTTTGAATAAAGTCTACATTTGTACCCCCCGTGTCGTTTCGTACTTTTTCATTTGATCACCCCTTGTACATTATAAAAATTGTAATTTTAAAAATATATTTCCGAGTTATGATTACATGTTAAAAGAAAGTTTTTTTTTTAACAAAATGACAAATAATTAATCTTTTTTTATCAAAGCGACAAAACTGTCAAAACAGCGATTTGAAAAAAATTCAAATTTTAATGCAAACCTATTTCAAAAGGTATTTCAGTGCTTTTGTTTAAAATTACAATTCTGATCTCGAGTGCTGTTTTCTTCCTTTTTGTTTGACAATGTAAACTTGGCTGAAAAAAGTATTTCACCAACTACACTGTATATCCCAAGCAATTCTAGAAAAATAAATTGGAAGTGGAGTCTAGTGAAATATATTGAATTTTTATTATCACCTTGAAGAAGAAAACCCTCAAGAATTGCTAATTCGCTGAAAAAGTTTCTCAACTCAAAAGTTCAGTTTCTAAAAGAGCAGTTTTTTGTTCACAAAAACAAAAGACAGCTCATGGGATTCTCCCAGGAAAAAAGAAAAGGCAGTGTTTCTAGAAAATTAACATTAATAACATGAAAAGGAAATGAACAAAGGCATATATGTGGAAACATTGACTGATAATTAATAGAAATTCAATTGTCCTTTAAGAAATCCAACTTTTGTTGAAATTTTCTGAAATAAATAGGATGCTGAATTTTAAAATAAAGAATAATAACTGTATGAAATAATAATTAACATCAATTTTTTATATTAAATTTATGCTTACTTTTCTTAATATATATCTGATTTCAATTTTGCATGTATTACCAATAACAATTTTTTTAAATCAAGACTACGCAGAACCCTCTTACAATTTTTTTGAAACAGTAAAAATAAAATATGATTGACATTCAGATTAAAATTTTAAATGGATTCTGAAAGCAAAAAGTCAGTTTGACCAGCCATTATTTTACAATTTAAAAAAATTAGAAATTTTGAAATTTTTTTAAACTTTTAAAAATGCCAAATTTTAAATTTTTTTAAGTGATTTATGTTTTTTAGATTATTGCAGTTATTATGGATTTGAAAATCCGTTCCCTTGTTGATTTTTAATAATTATATTCTAGATAACAGGGGAAAATCACAAACCTTTATAAAATATTAACTTTAGCATTTTTTAAAAAAATAACTAAAGATCCCAGACCTAAACACATTCCAACTTTTATCGAACGTACGTTTGGGAGTATCTAGAAGAAATTTCAAGACTTTCTTGAACAGAAAAAAAAGCCTTAGAGATTAGAAAACATCTACATCTTCAAAATTCAACAAGTCCGAGAAAAAACGCATTTAAAATTTGTAAAAGAATTAAATATAAAAACCTATAATATCTGTAATGTTCTAATTTTTTTAATATGCTATTTTTCAACTTATGTTCTACATTAAAACACTAATTTAGTTAAATATGACAGAAGATATTTTTTTTAATTCAAAAAATAATTTTACGTAATATTGATAGCATTTGCTACGACTTGCAGGTTATTCAGCCTAATCTTAACACATTATTTCACAAAAGTTTTGAAACACAAAGCATTTATGCACTGAATGATAAACTGAACTTAGTGGCGCAACAGCCCCCTACTGTGCCTATCTCAGTTTACATTACCTTAGGCGCTGAGGTGTATGAGCAAATGTTAAAAATTATCTATTAATTTAATTTAGGATCACCAGAAAAAGATAAAATACTTGGAAGATTTCAATTGATATGCTACTCATTTGTGGAGAGGTTTTGAAATCACGCCAAACAGATCCATAGGGTACATAATTAAAATTAGTGTTTTATATATAAAAATTATCCAAAGTATATATCCCACGCTTAAAAATAAATTAAAATACAGAACAAACATTAATTGACATAAAAAGAACTAAATATTTTTATCAATACGAAAGCATATTTTGAAAAAATGATTACTATCTTACGACCACCCACTTCTTCAACACGTATTTGAGCCATCTGTCTGCATTGTGCTTGTTCGCTGATGCCTATTCCAGTTTAATGTGCAGTTACTCTTCACACTGCTTTTGCTAGCCCAGTGTGATGACCTTAGTTTGATTTTCTGCAATGCAATTTAATGTACCGAAGCCAATAGACTGCACTTAAAAAGAAGGTAAAAAAAATTTATGAAATTGCAAAACAGCTCTGAATGGGCCTTGTATCCAAATCAATCAATATAACTCAATTTTGATACAATGGGAAAAAGAATATTTCATTCCACTTGAACAAATTGCTCCAAACAGGTCAATTTCACTGTATAGTTTTAATTAAAAAAAAGATTAATTGACAGAACAGAATTCTCACCAATTGCACTGAGAAATAAGAAAAACAAACTAAATGAAGAATAATGAAAAAATAAACTATACTCACACAAAATCAACGCTATCATAAAAGACACAGCTCAATAGCAATGCAATGCATCACAAAATTAAGGTGACTGTCTACATTCAAAATGTAACAGACACCTGGAAGTATTACTAATGACGCAAATAACATAACAATATAAAATCAAATTTGTGCATCGTTTGCAATCATATATTGATCATGCCTGCTCTCCAACAGAGTTAGGGAAGAAATATAAATCACACATGGTTAAAGATATTTTGCATTGAATACACAAGGAAAATTCAAATAAAAACATGGATTTCATAAATTTTCGACAACACGTTTATAATAATTGAAGACTTTTACAATTTTCAATCGTTATCAACAAAGTTCAGGGCATATCTTTAAAATTGAGTGGCTTAGATCACAAGACATGGATAATTCTCACAATGGCAATTATTTGTGTTCTAGAATAAGCAGACCAAATAATCATTTCTGTATTTGCACAGACAATGAAGCAACACAAAACATTGTCTACCCAGAAGCATTGTAAAATTAACCCTCACGGATTCCAGAGCAGAACCATTTCATCAAATTTCGGTATATTTTATTTGTATACGATAGTTTTTTTTATTCAAGTTAATCAAGTAATTTTTTATCCTGCTTAATACTACCCCTCATCTATATGTTTTTGACTATTTTATGAACTGCATGAACTTATTAATGTATTTTTTAAACTATTTGTTACTAACATATTATCACAGCCTATTGGCAACATTATTTCAAACGAAGCACCTGGCTGCCAATTCAGCACATACAATACAAAGGAAATAGGAGTCGGCAAGTTAATAATAGAATGGTTAATTGTTGCGATAATATGCAAGTACCATTTCTGCATATATTAATGATTCACATTTAGTTTGTTCATGGTTCTTTACTATATATTTTTCTGATTTACATGTTTTTGTTTAAAATTTTTATTTGGATACTTTCTTTGGTACTCGTTTATTATCACAACCTATTGGAGACATTAAATGAAACGAAGCACCTAGTCGCCAATTTAAAACATATGAAATCGAGGATGCCAATTTGGCGAGTTATAAGAGTTGGCGATTGCTGTAATAATACATCCTTATGGCATACTTTGTTGTGCATCAGTCTTTTTAACCTGACTGAGCAACAGCAACATGTGGTACAGCTACTTATAGAATAAAATTGAATCCTAAAAAATATCAAAAATAAAATACGGCTCACTAATTTGATTAAATCAATATAAATTTTCATACAAACACAAAATATATATCACAAAATCTTTATTTCGTATTTCAGACATCAAATTAAATTGTCAAAAACAGATAAAAAAAACCATATTTAAGAACAATACCATTCGATTCAATTCGCCAAATTAAGACATCAGGAAGTGCAAAAATAGGAACAGACTTACTGTACGGTCACCCTTGGTGCGATTTTTTTAAATTGGCGATAAATCTTTTTATATGGCAACCCCCATCCGACCCGACAAGTAATTACAGTAACCCTATTGGACAACAGAATGTAGCCGCCATGATTTAAATTTTCCTTCAACCACGTTGTACTTGTGTTTTTTTAGTCTTCAGCTACCGCGTTCTTTTCGTGAAATTTTTGTGATGTCTGTTGCATGGGGAATGTCTGAGGTAAGTGCGAGAAATGTTTTGTGAGAATGATGTTATGTGGTATGATGAGAATGTTAATTTAAGGTATTTGTATGGATTAGAAAAGGGAAGGAAACGTTTGAATTTTGTATGAAAGCGGGTTTCATTGCGGATAGAAATGAGTGTTGTAAATGTGGTAAGGATATGAAATTGGTTGAAAGGCACGATATAAGTGGAGGTGTAAATCTAAGGTGAAAGGACAAATTCATGACGTCAAAAGGAGTGTGAGAAAGGTTTTTTTTTTTGATTGAGTCGAATGACATCGAATGAGATTTTAGTTCGGGTTTATTTGTGGGTAAGTCAGTGATTTTGATTTTAATATGTAAGAGAGTAAATGTTCTTCTAAGACTGTGTGATTATCGTTTTTAGTGATTTGGCCGCCATTTTTTTTTGCGCAGGCAACATTTTCACTACGCTGTTTTCTTTAAATCTCGTTCGTAGAAGAAGTCGCCATTTTGGCGAGATTTTGAAAAAGTCGCCAAGGGTGACCGTATAGTAAATGTTTACCCAAAAATATATTTTGGCGAGGTCCTTTCATTTGTGGTGCATGATCGGCGAAAAAAGAAAAACACGTAAGTATTAAAATGAATATAAAAAAATTAAACATTCAGTGAAAAAAGAATAACTGGAGAGAAAGATAAAATAGAATGATATTAATATTATGAATATTAGCGGCACCTATCTAAAGCAAATAACGAAAACAGAAATTCAATACTAACGTTAATTGCAGAAGAACTAAACCCCCTTACCAGTGCGAAGTTTTGATCTGTAAAAATAATTATAACAAATATAACGAAAAAAAAAGAAATAAATTCTGCATGAAATTACTGAAAAGTAAGACGTAATTTGTTAGCAAAATTATAAACATCCCGCCATTGTATTATCGAATGTTGCCAACACTGCAAAACAAAATTTCAGTTCAAAGAATAATCATTAAAAAAAGGATTTATTCCAAAAATAATCCTAATTATGAATCAAAGAACAAAAAAAAGACAAACATTGCAATCGAAAACCATAATTGTAATAAAAATATCTAATAGTCCCGAAAAAACTTTATGGAAAGTATAAATTTCCGTATTCAGTGAGAAACGCGACATGATATGACGTCATAACATCCAAAAATCACTTAAAAATTAAATTTCAAAAAAATGTAGAGTGAATTACGAAATAATGAGTACATAAGAACCCGTCTCGATTCAAGTGAAATGTTATGTCAAAATTTCAGAGTAAATGCTCCAGTAGTTTTGAAGATCAGTGGCATTGAACAAACACACATTACATTTTTATTTATATAGAAGATAGATAGATTAATAAAATAATTACATAATGCAAAAAATTAATAATGAATATCAAATATAAAGTACCTCAAACGTGCATTGTTCCAAAACTGCATGTTGCTTCAACGAATTTAATCGAACAAGGAACGTTAAAAAACATTTTTTAAAAGTAAAATAAAGTGAAAATGGATGATATATATAAATAGTAATAATTAAAAGTACAACACTCATTTTTTTTAAAAAAAAAAATCCTAGTACTCACTTATTATATTAGAAATATCCATATTCGAAAATAGCACAAAATAAAACAGAAGACTGATTTATATTTTGTAAGAGAGAAAATGCAATGAAAATGGTTAAATTGAAGAAATCGAATTAAAATCGCCTGAAATTAATAGGGTTACCACGAGAAAAAGCTAATAAAAATTATTTCTAATATACGTTATCCCTATGGCAATCCCCAACCAGATGTTAAAAATATCAAGATAACCCTATTATAATGCTATCGCCCATCTTGGCGAACATAAACAACTTCGAGCGTAGACCCAGGATATCAAACTAGCACCATTTTCGCCTAATTCTTCAGAGCCTACACGATAGTAAATCTCGTATGTCTTT